>JSUI01006438.1:0-44960 GCA_000833645.1 Huntiella omanensis
GAGGTTCGGATGGAGGGAGGGAGCGGGGTTCGGGGCGAGATTCGGGGCGAGATTCGGGGCGAGCTTGCTGGACTGGGGCAGGCCGAGGCTCTGGTCTAACTTGTTGCACAGGAGCGGGCCGAGGATCAGATCTGGGTTGTGGCACAGGCCGAGATTCAGAACTTGGTTGTTGCACGGAAGCAGCCCGGGGTTCAGATCTAACTTGTGGCACAGGAGCAGCCCGAGGTTCAGATCTAGGTTGTGGCGCAGGCCGAGATTCGGAGCTTGATTGCTGTACAGGAGCAGCCCGAGGTTCAGATCTAGGCTGTTGAACCGCCGCAGGCCTCGACTCAGGCCTTTGTTGTGAAGCTGGCGTAGCTCTAACCTCAGACCTCCCCTGCTGCCCCGGCACTGGAGGTGTCGGTCTACTATGGATCATACTCAACGCCCTCTGTTGCTCACTCGTCAAGTTCCTCTGTCCATCCTTCTTCACCAACGTCTTCCCAGGACTCGTCAACTTGGGCGATATAATCGATTGTCTAGCACCAGCCGAGCCCGGTCCCACAGTCGTAGGGGACATCCTATCAGCAAACGAAACAGAGTTTGTCCGCTGATGAGGCTGCGGTACACTGATAGGTGCGGGGGCGTTGAACCGTTCGCGAGCTTTCTTCTCGGCTAGCTGATCGGCGATGAAGTTCGTAGCAGCGGCAATTGTAGAGGCGGTAGCAGCGGTCTTGAGGATGTTACTTCCCGTGGACGGTTTCCGTGGAGAATTCCTTGATACCAACTGGGCGGTTGCCGTGCGAGGTGATGGGCCAGGTGACCGCTGAGATTGGGGAACCATATATTGGAATGGATCTAACTTCGCCTGCTCCCGTGGTTGAACCTTAGGTGGCTGCATCTGCTGTGCCGGCTGTGCTCGTTGCACGTAGATTCCAGAATCTTGAGCCTTCCCCTTTCCATGTGGAGAAATCACAGTCTCGTAAATGCCCGAGGGTCCAATACTACTGACAGCCGAGGTATTCGAGACTTTTCTAACTTCCTCAGGACTCTTGATATCATAAATCGACGAAGGCACTCGAGACACGGCCTTAGGCTGGTTTAATGGTAACTCGCGGGGAGTCGGGCGGAGTTGACGGGGTGGGTTTTTCTTGGCAGGTTGTTTATCGCCTGATGAGAAAAACATGTATCCTCTTGCCTCTGGTGGTGATGATGAAATAGGCTTGCGGAGAGATGATGTAGATGCACCATATGCCAAGCCATCTGAGTCGTCACTAGAAGAGGATTCTTCGGCAGCACTTTCCCACTCATCCTCTGAGTTCGTGTCATTATCATACGCCAAATTCGAGTCAATGGACTCCCTATTACGAATAGTTTTCTTAGACGCTCTCTTACCCAAAGACCCCTTACTCTTCGTAGCCGTGTCATGTCCACTAAACGCCTTTTCAAGATTCATCAACTCATTCTTAATATGAATAAGTTCCGAGTCAAGATCCTCAGGGGACGCAGCACGTCTCCGGCGCATGGAATTTCTAGAGCCTCGTGATCTTGGCTTTCGCATAGCAGGAAGTACACTTGGTTCAGGACGAGGCGTTGAGTGGCTAGAGTTGGACGGAGCAGTTGTTGGGGATTTACGCCCGGAGAGAGCAGCTCCGGCAGCTAACCCGGCAGCAGCACCAACTAGTGGAGCGACGGAGGATATGGTGTGTTTCGATTGTGGTTGTTGGGGTGGTGGCTGATGAGGAGCGTATTGTCCCGTAGGTCTTGCGGTGTGAACGGTGGAACTAGAACTTGGTCTTACACTTGGCGGTTGACTACCCATATGAGATCCAGGATACATCATCCCTGGGGCCATCGGCATACCAGGATACATTGGTGGTGCGGGATATCCATAATACCCATAAGCCGGCATACCATAGGGATACGCAATCGGCTGTTGAACCTGTTGCACTGGTCTTCTCTCTCCATCAGAATCCGAATCCGAAGGCCGATCAATATACCCCGTACCATAAGCCAAATCCGAACTCAAACTCGACGAAGAAGAATTCGCCCTCGCCAAAGTCCCCTGCATCTTAACCAAGCTCTTCCTCGGCTTAATAAACGAAAGAATCCCCGACTTCCCCTTCACAGAGCGATTTTTCCCCCGTCTTGCCCTCCGCTGTCTCGCCCGTTCCGACCGGGAACTTCCCGAAGACAACGACGCCGGCGACCGCGACCGTCTTTGTCGAAGAGTTCGCTCCGGCTGTACGTTTGTAGGTACCGGAGTGGCGGATTGGCTGGTGGCCCATTGACTTGACGAGGCATATCCTGCTGCTGTCGAAGCGGCGGCAGGTGCGGCGGCGGTGGGACGTGGAGTTACCTGGCTGGAGGGGGCGCCGTAGTACGGTGGCATGTAGCCTGGGCCTGCTTGGTAGGGAACATAGCCGAATGGCGCGGGATAGTGGCCGTGTGCTGGGGGCGGCGGCATGTATCCATGCATAGGCTGTGGGTAGTTTTGAAAACGCGGGTCTGGGAAAGACGCCGGAGGATACTGATAGCCATAGACTTGTGGTTGTTGCTGATGCTGTTGCTGATTCTGCTGTTGCTGTTGCTGTTGCGGCGGGGGCGACGGCTTTGCGCGGGGCGGTGAAGAGCCATGAGCCGGGGCAGGAGGCAACGGTTGTTGATTTCTCAAGGCGGTAGTTGCGGGGTTTCCGGGGAGATAGGAATGCGCGGGATAGGAAGGACGGTGAGAATCGGGACGGTGGCGTGGAGGTGACATTTTGGATGATTAAGCGTGGATGAATGAATGATTACTTTGGAGAGGTGCGAATGTGGATATAAAAAAAGGTCGTAAGATATCAATGGTGATGTATAGATTTCACAGATTCTAAAAGGGGGTTCTAGTTAGTTAATGGTGTATCGCATAGCGCGTCGATGAAAAAGACCCACGATTGAAGCTATTCCCCCTAAGCCATTGGGCGTAGCTCGTGGCAATAGCAAAGTAAGTGCAAAGAAAAAAAGGAAGGAGCGAAAAAAATGCCTGGAAATGATCAAAGCTGGAGAATCACCGGTAGACAAGACGACGTGCTTGGTGGATTGGAGGAATTAACAAGTTACTTTGGTTGGTGCAAGTCAGGTCGTCGGTCGGGGGGGGNGGGGGGGGGGGGGGAGGGGGACTCGTTCGTTCAAGTCAGTAGGCTACGCTTGGCTACGCTGGTTGGTTGGCTGGCTGGCTGAAGTATCCGCGTCTAGGCTATTTCCCACGCACGCACGGGCGACGGACAATGTAACGGGCTTTTCATGACCCCAGTAGCCAGCTGGTCGGGCTGGTACATACAACATAAGAGACAGAGGGGGTGGATGAGGACACCCTTTATTCAAAACGGGGACTCGACTACGCTACTTTTCAAAGGCTTGTGGAATGGTGATATTATCGTGGATATACATGAATGCAGCCACCCGACCCGAGTCTTCAACTAGTCGATTCCAAACACGTCAAGTCATTGTTCTTTCCTTTAGAAGATAAACAAGCTCCATCTATCAACATGTCAAGACCCATAGCCCAATTGACCTCAATCCTATTCCATTCCTTCTTTAAAATCCCACCAACCAACCAACAAATCAGCCTTTTAAATGCCCAAATCACAAAAAACTCCAAGATTAACCCTACCATCCAAACCCCTCATCTCTTTCTCCCCGTCACAAAAATCCTTCTATAAACCCTAATCACCACGACACCGCCCATCAAAACAAGGTTAATTTCTCTCCTCCCCGAACCCAACCGCGTTCTTCGTTTTCTTCTTCTTCTATTCCATGAAACCTTCCCCAGGACCCCTACATACTTCCCCAGCTGTCTTCCCTTCCTCGTTTGTTCGTCAGTCCGTGCTAAATTAATGCGCCTCAACTGCCACTACGCGCCCACCCAAAATAGCAATGTTCCATCCGTGCCAATAACCCCTGTGATACGTATGTAA
The DNA here is from genome assembly GCA_000833645.1 of Huntiella omanensis. Taxonomy (NCBI): domain Eukaryota; kingdom Fungi; phylum Ascomycota; class Sordariomycetes; order Microascales; family Ceratocystidaceae; genus Huntiella; species Huntiella omanensis. The sequence goes on from JSUI01006438.1 coordinate 3,936, forward strand.
GGGTACAACCCTATCCGTGACCACCCGTACTACATCGATCACACGGTACAGAACCTAACTTGCAACGTCTATCGCTGTGGAGTAGAACCTACAGATATCACCGAAATGCACATACACATGATGGTGGGGAGGCCTCCTGTGACATCACGCGATGAGGTAGGTAGGCTTTTTCATGGGCTGATTTGTTACTATTTGACTACTTCTGATTTTCCTCATGCATATAATACATATAGAAAAAAGGAGATTGATAAACGCGACTGAATCTTTTAAAACACATCTGTATACATAAGAACATATACACTCTGAAAGAACCCTAATTCTTTGTGTTACCACCCATCCACGACGTCCACTGTAACATTCATTCCCTTCTCACATCTAGTAAAGAATCTCCCCATCTGATCCCACTCCAACTTCTCCAAATCGGCATCCCTCTGATCACAAAGCCCAAAGCGAAAGCGACCGGCCAAAACCGCCAACAAAGCCGCCATCTCCATCTTCGCAAACCCCATCCCAAGACACCCTCTCGGCCCCGTCAAAAAACTGGCAAACGCAACCGGTCCCACAGCACCGCCCGAACCATCCCATTTCCCCTCACTAGTAAGCCATCTGTCCGGACGGAAGGTAGCCGCGTCGACTCCCCATAGAGAGGGGGCCACGTTGATTGCCCATGGGGACACTGCGCAGCGAGTTCCGGCGGGGACGCGGACGTTGTCGAGGATGGTCTCGGTTGTAGAGATGCGTTCTAGCCATGGGACGGGGGGGATAAGACGGAGTGTTTCGTGTAGAACGGCTTGTAGATATGGGATTTTCTGCACGGTAGCCATATCCACCGAGTCATCCATCAAAGGAATCACCCTTCTAATCTCACTCCTCAACGTCTCCGCCACATCAGGAAACACCGCCAAAACCCAAACAACCCACTGCAAAGCCACCGCCGTAGTCTCATGACCCGCCAGAAAGAAGGTCATCATCTGATCCACCACTTCCTCATCTGTAAACATGCCTTTGGCAAGGATAACACCCACGATATCCTCACCGGCGGGTTTCCCAGCGGCGATTCTCCGTTTCCGATCTTGTATGATTCTCCGACAAGTATCCCGGACGAATCTGCCTGAACGAATGGTAGTTCTGTTTCGTTCAAATAGAGGAAACTTCTTCACCCAGCTCCCGAGAATAGCTGTAGCCACGTTGATTCGTTGGTCGGCTTTTGATGGAGCTCCGTTGAGAGAACTGTATGCCTGGTATAACTCTCCATTTCCATAGGCGTCCATAGGGATACCCATTCCCGCTTTAGAAATAACGTTAAGTGTCCCTCTAGACAGAAAATCCATCATATCAACAGACTCATTCGTCCGTGCCAAGTTCTCAAGAACCTCGGATGTAAGAAGTGCTTCTTTCCAGATATCTCTACCCATCTCTTGAATCTGACGGTATGAAAACGCCACTGCGAGATGTTTTCTTTGATATCTATGACGATCGCCTTCATTGTTGATAATAGACGATCCAAAGGTCGGTTCAGTAACCCACCTGAACTCGGGCGTCTTAGCGAACTTATACGACTCGGTAACCAGAACCTTCTGCAACGCCGTCGGCGAAGTAATAAGAAGTCTCTCGCTATTGAAATAAGTAAGATATCTCAAGATTCCCTGATTAGGGATATCTCTCGCCCTAGAATCAATCGTCAATAAGTCACCCATCATTCCAAAGCTTACAAAACGTACCATATCCTCAACATACTTCCACAATTCCCATTTCTCATCTTCCCAAACTGTCCCATGAACAAACTTCCCCCTTCCGGTTCCGGCAAACCTATCAACGGAGACCCGTAAAACGGCCACCAAAACATCATATAAACCACCCATAGAAGAAGAAACCCTCCCCATAACCCACCAGCAACAGCCACTGATATCCCCAAAGGAACATGGAAAAATCCTCTAAGTAAGATAAACACCGTAGCACATACCGCTGTAAAGTGACTCGTCGATAAACCCATTGTGTCGTGTTTGTCTNGCGAAGTAATAAGAAGTCTCTCGCTATTGAAATAAGTAAGATATCTCAAGATTCCCTGGTTAGGGATATCTCTTGCCCTAGAATCAATCGTCAATATGTCATCCATCATTCCAAAGCTTACAAAACGTACCATATCCTCAACATACTCCCACAATTCCCATTTCTCATCTTCCCAAACTGTCCCATAAACAAACTCCCCCCTTCCGGCTCCGGCAAACCTATCAACGGAGACCCGTAAAACGGCCACCAAAACATCATATAAACCACCCATAGAAGAAGAAATCCTCCCCATAATCCACCAGCAACAGCCACTGATATCCCCAAAGGAACATGGAAAAATCCTCTAAGTAAGATAAACACCGTAGCACATACCGCTGTAAAGTGACTCGTCGATAAACCCATTGTGTCGTGTTTGTCTTATATGACTTGTCACTTTATCATATGGGATATTCCGTCCCTTTTATATCCCCAGGATACGTTCCATATACCTTCCGGAAACAACCACCCCATATCTTCACCCCTCTATAGCAATCCACTACAACCATCCAAAAAGCCCATCGACCACTGAAACAAGCACCTTTCGTAACAAGAGACCTACCCCACGGCCATCAAAGTCCCCAAGTTCCTTTAAAACCGACAAAACTACCATCCACCCACTACCCTCTCCGCTCAATCCCCCAACTACCACCCGAAACCACCGAACCCAGTACCTTCCAAGACCCAATCTACTCCAAAACCATCCCATATACCCTCTAACCGCCCCGCTCGTCCCCCCACCCCACCAGAGTATTCTCCGGATCCATCCAAATCCGCATCTCTCCATGTACACATGTACATACATAAATCCATACATGCGCAATCCCAAACTCCGCCGTCCGCCGTCCGCCATCCGCCGCCCACGTCTAGTCCATGTGTCCACCCACCACCACCCTTACCGCCTCCAAAACCAGCACTATCCTCCCTATCAGCGTATAGATATCGTCATCACATGTATATAAACTTTCTCCATCTTGGAACCCCCACGTATGTGATAGCCGCTTCCGGTCCGCTTAAGCACCCCTCGCATTCAAATCATCCGCCCTTCCCAAAAGAACCTCCGGCCCGAAGTTCCTAGCCCTTTATTCAGGAATCACATGAATCATCAGCTTGCTTAGTGACAGGCTGCCTGGTAACAACCATGAGAACCGACCCGCATTGCCACATGCTTATATACTATAAATATGGATCGCATATATACTCCCTACTTCCGCTTTCACTCACTTTTGTCGTTTTCTCGTCTTGGCCTTCCTTTCTGCAATACATCGTCCATCTCTATTGCTCATTCCTGAAATCCAACACTTTCTGCACATTTACAAGTGTACATACACACACACGATCTACTCCTTGGCAAATCCTCCTTTACCCTGTGCCAATAAACGCCTTGCTTGAATGCATGTACTCGGTAGTGTTTATTTATGCCACTATCAAACACTTCTTGTCTAAAGCAATAACAACCCTTTCTCTCTTCAAGACCCTGGTGATAACCAGCTTGCCCATGTACGTACTTTGCCTGTGCAGTTACTAATTCTTCTCTCTCTCACGGACCGTCCAATCCCAATAGAGATGTTCGCTCCACTAACTACTCCCTAGCTCAAGCCACAATTGACAAGCACTGAGGCCACCCAAACTAGCCAAAATGACTTGCACAATGGCCCCACCAATACACACTTCATCGCTTGTCCATGCCTTTATAGAGACGACGACGATGACGTTGACCGTCTTTGCCGTTCCTCCACGCCCCCATCATCACCACCACTATACTCGCCCGAATTGTGTTGGACAACTACTCCGGTCATTGATTCACCCCCGCCATCAGCCCCACCATCGTCGCTTTCATCATACTCCATGTCACTCAAACCGCCGCCCTCAAGTGATTCCATCGGAGAATCCTGTCGCGTACGCCCTCGGTACATTACCAAGCGTTCGTTTTCAGTGTTACGTGCCTGGTTTACTAGCGCCGGCCGGATCAGCTCTTCACAGTCAGGCTGTGAAAGTTTGTAGATGAGACCATGGTCGAGCCATCTTAGTTGCTCTATTTCGCTGATGTCATCTTCTTCGACAGGGTTATACCGCTCTAGCAAAGCTGAAAGACCCTTGTTGATGGATGTGATGCGGTAAGCTCGAGGTAGCTCAGCCCTGCAATAAGGACACTGATGTGAATCCTGAAGCCACTTCGCAATACAAAGATTGCCAAACAGGTGTTTGCATGTGGGTAACCGAACCGGAACCTCAGTATTTCCTTCGGGCCTCTTCTCATGAAAGGGCTCGTAGCAAATCTGGCAATCACGGTCTTCTTTGTTGAGCGTGTTAACATCCACCGTCTCCATCCCAGACTCTAAGAAACCCGGTCGCGTTATAAGTTTCTTTATAATAGTCCCGCGCAATACATGGTATGCTCGCCCCACATCAAAGTCTTCTCTGATCGCATTGGAGGACTGCCCTGCAAGAGACATGCGTTGTCGGTGTCGCCACATTAACCGGCGTCGATGATCGGTTCGATTTCGTCGTGTTGGTGGCGGCGGTGTTGTATTACTTCCAGCTAAACACAAATAGTCAGTATGCCAAGATACTTGGTTGAAAAAAAATTATTATACTTACTGCCAGTTCCACGACTATTACTAGATTCCCCCGCACCAACTTCAGGAGACCTCTCGGTACGAAGTTGCTGTTGGGCCAGTGCACGGGATACATCCGATCGTACTTCTGATGCCGGTGGCCGTAAAATATGAATAACCGGGTGCGCATTTCTTATGGAAATCCGATGTGCCCGAGATACTCGCGCCATGTGTCCTCCACTTGTTGGCGTTCGTTCTGGTGCCGCTTCCCGAGACCGGGGTGTCCTAGACGATTCTACAGGTACAGGTCCATCCCGGACACGCGGTTCTATAGTCGATGTCGGTATTAAAGACGGCACTGGTTGTGGCAAAAGCATCGACTCCGGTGCTAGAGTACTTGGAACTGGTAAAGGTTCAGTAGTGCGATTAGCTGAATTCTGAAGACCCGATAAAGTCGCTGGATCAACTGTTGCTGGGATATTCGGTGGTGGCATGACTGTCAACATTGGTGGCACCGTCATAATCCATTCCGCCCAAGGAGGGGCATTTCCCATTGTTCCATCAGGCACGGAGGAAAAATCCGTTGCCATTGGAGGCAATGATACGGGAGCTGGCGGAAGATGTCCTGAGCTCCTTTGAACCGGCCTGGGATTAGCAGTGGTCATGTTAGGCAACACCCTAGTTTCTCCCATTGTACTATTAGTCGCCACAGCTGGAGGTGGTCCTCGAGGGGAATTGTCCGAATAACCCATAGATGTATTCCATTGTCGTTGATATATCCTTGGATCCCGTAAGATATCAAGAGGATCCGGAAAGCTAATATCATTGAATCCGGACCCACTTATCCAACGAGAGGTTGTGGCATGAAGAGTAGGAAGTTGCCCAACCGAGACACCCGTAGAACCAGACGATTGATCTGAATTGAGAGTGGCTAGCATAAGACTTGGAAGAGTCCGGCCATCCCGAACTGGTAATTCTGGGTTATCTGACGTGGCAAACATGTATTGTGACGGTAAAAGGTTGGCTGTCTGGGCGCTAGAGATAGCAGCAGCGGAGGTGGTAGAGGCGGCAGCCGAAGTAGTGACAGAAGCAGCTTGGGCAGCAGCGCTTGGTGTCAAAAAGCGATGTGTTGGGTACACATGGGTTTCCGAAGCCGACGAGTAGTATTGGTTCTGAGCGGGGTTTTGTGCAGATCTCGAGGGGGGAGCATTTTGCATATATGACATCATGGGAAGTTGTGCCGGACTAACGGTACCCCAACCCCACTGGTCAGTGCTAGTACTATGGCATTGTGGCGGAATCGGTGGTGGTGATGGTCTTGAAGTGCCGTGATTTCGGCTTGGCCCAGTCGCAGGGGGCGAAGTCATAGGTTGTTGAGTTGATTCCATGTCTATGATACTGCGGTGTTTCTCAAGAGTTCGCAGTAAAGATTCAAATTGTTGGAGATTGCGTAGCCAGTTCTGGTAGAAAGCTTCGTTGTAGATAGATCAGGTATCGGTCCGATATACCGGGATCGAATGAGGCGGTCATGTAGTGAAAAAGCACAAAATATCGAAAGAGATAAGAAGGCGTAGGCCATTCGAGAGAGGATGAGAGATACGAGAAGTCCCGGAGACAAACTATAGGTGGGTCTAACAAAGCATTAGCTAGTCAGCACATATGTAATCATGAGGCAACCGAGGAAATTACACACCACAGTAGCAGAAGAGTTGAACTGCAAAGAAGAAGAATGTTATTAACGTGCTGAAGTCACCGAGACAAAGGTAACAAAAAAAAAGAAAAGAAGAGGAAAAAACCCGATCCCAAGACCGACGCTCAACGGAATCCTCTATAGTGTACAGTTTAAAAGAGGGGGAAGCAAAAGCCCCATAGACACCAAAAAGATCCGTAAATATGAATGCTTCAAAGGTTGGATAAATATGCTAAAGGAAACGCCAGTCCGACGATGCAGTCAGACATACAACAACGACGACAAAAAAACAAGGCTAAAATTGCTAATCACGATGTGAAAATCATCAAGAAAAAAAAACAGGAAGAAGAAAAGGAGAAGCAAGATTTCAATCAACTTGTTTATGTGCGGCGCCTTTTTATCGTGCAAGAAGGTCTGGAGACTCCGTACTAGATTACGGCAATTGCCACTATCAGAAGAGAGGGGATGAACGATGTAAGGGAAAGGAAGGAAAGAGGAGGAAAGGCTAAGAACGTACGTTGGCGATTAACCGTATATTTTTTGGGGGGTTTATGGGGNGGGTAAAAGTTAGGTATACAGGATAGTGAGTGAGCTTACCACATCGCCATGAATGATAAACCCAATGTGTGTGTTGAATATGGCTACAAAATGGGTGGGCTAGTAGTAATTGACTTTAGTTTTTGACCCTGATGGCCGAATAGGAAGAATTACACCATACACACACTGAAGCGACCAAAGTAGCAGAAGTAGCTGGTTCAAATTGTCCCATGAATCCTCAGCTAAAGCCAACAAGAACCCGAGCCGTTCCTCCGGCCGATACCATAAACGTTCATAACGAAGACATAAGAGCTAATGAAAAAAACCAGCTAAAAGCCCGTCTTTATGGGGTAACCAAGGCCTAATTCCGATTACGAGCTTAGTGACCTCCAACGTCATCTCTAAGTAGTCAATCAGCCATATAGCCTCAAAAAACCGACTTGTTTGTACATATAAAAACGGACATACAGCTACACCGACATGGAAGGTATACAACCAACAGACCCTCTAGGCAAAAAAAAAAAAGGCCCGGGAAGCGAAAAGGGTGTCAGTAAAGGTAACCATAGTTTCAGTCACGAGCAAACGTCCTTTGAAAGCGCAGTCCAGGCGCTATTTCTATTAAAGCAGAAGAAAAAAAAAAGCTCACCTACATGCCTAGAAATGGTCCCGACCACAGATGAGGATGGGGTCACTAATGATGGGAATAGTGCACCAGTGGTCGTGGCCGTGGCCGGTTATGGTTTCATTAAAATCAGGAGAACAAACTCGGGCGCTTCACAAGCCAGCCAAGACAAGGCAACGCAACGCAACGGGTAGAAAGAAGATATGTACGCAAGTAAATTCTCCCCAAAGAGTCATCCACCAAAAGACCAAAATCACCAAGACAAGACCACGAACTCTCCAATCTCCACCCCCAAAAAATCCAACACCACCCATCTGAAACCCACCAACTCTACAAAAAAGCTCCTCACGTTCAAAAAAAAGCCATGACATCATGGAACCCGCACAGTCACCCTAACCCCTCTTCAACATGCAACCGCCGCTTGCTCACACGCTCATTCCCAGAATAATCCATGTGCTCCCTCAGCCGACCGAAACTCCATCTAGCCAGATAGATCTCTTGGATTCTACTTTCGCTTTCCAGCCACTAACTTGGCACCAAATCAGTCCGTCTTAAGCCTAACATGTCATACATACACTAACTGGTTGTTCGCTTTTCTATATATACTATTCCTGATATGACTATACATACACACGTACATACGTACACCACGTCTCTCGGTCATACCCACTCCACTGATACCCCTCCATCACTCCTCAAACTCCGAAAAAAAACGACGACCAAAAAGTCCATATATACTCTCCCATCACCAAAAACGCCACAAAGCCACACCCGCCACACTCCTAGCCATCTCCCAAGACCACAAAGAAACTTATGTATGTACCATTCCGATATCCCCAAAACCCCTATAACCAAGTTACACCACCCCAAGAAAAAAAAAACTCGCAACAAAAACCACCATATCCCGTCAAATCTCCCGATATCCGTCCCCACATTTTCCCTATTTACTTCCCGTCCGCCTGCCCGCCTGCCCGCTCCGTCCATCGCCGCCAGAAATCCCTCCCCCTCTTTTTCGCCAATTACCCTTTGCCCCGTGCACATCTTATCGACCCAAATTGGTTTAAGTGCCACGTCCTAGTCTCCCTAATCATGTGGGGTAACCCACAATCGCCCGCCCCGCCAGCTCATCCGGGTTCCATATTATAAGGGTTATATCCTGGTCCTTTTTTTCTTACTCTGTTGTAGGGAAACCTTGCCTTACCAGGTGATGGCATGTGACACTTCACTAGACAACAAACTTACTTACGGCGGTGAAGACTTCCCTTTGGCCTTACCAATACTTCCGGTAAATTTTCTGTCTCGGCTGTCGTTTGGGAAGGCGACCTGATATAAACAGCACGTATTCTACAAAAATGGCAAAACGGCATGGGTAAGATGAGACATCCAACCTCCCTTGTCATGCACTGCACACACAAAACCCTTATTATGTGACGACACCCTAACACCTGCATTATCAAAGATAAAAATATATGATTTTGTATTCCCTGTTCACATACCAGGCGCTCACTCATCATCTTTTTTTTTATAGTCAATTGCTTAACAAACAGGCATACAAGGCACCAGACAAACCAGGTTTTCTTCCTCCTTAAGCAGGCCTCAAACCCCACCAGGAAAAAAAAACATGTCACCCAGCCAAAGTCACCCGACCCAGTCTCCTGCTTGCTCATGCACCAACCCAACTCCATACACAACAGCCCTATTTCTTCTTTTTACTAATCCGATACTTGCCCGCCTTCGATTCCACCTCTCCAGTCTCCACCTTCTCCGACAAAAACTCCATGAGCTCTTCTTCCGACCACGTGAACCCACCAGGGACAAAACTCTTGAGCATACTGACCATGCGTTTGACCGGCATTGCCACAGCAGAGTTTGTAAGCATTCCCTTAATGAATTGCCAATAAACATCTTTGTTGGATGGGCCCTCCGAGTCATTCTGTTTCGATGACGCAGTCGGAGCAGCTGTTCCACCGTGATCTGCAGCCATAGCCTCTGGAGCCGCATCAAGACGTTCAATAACTGCATAACCACCGGATTCAGTCTTCCGTAGAACTCTTTCATCCACCCAAAACGCCAAAGCCTCTTCAATGTAATCAGAGTCCATCTGTAACTTCGTCTCCAAGTCATCCACCGTCATCTCTTGTCCTTCAATCTCACTCTCCCCAAAAGCATAAATCACCGTAGCCACATACGTCTTACACGACTTCTGCACTGTACGGTCCTCGAAAGTCAGCTCAACCTCTGCCTCCCCCATATGATCCAACCACGTAAGCTTCCGCGCCTCCTTGACCTTGAGAAAGGCCGCTTCGTATTTATCCTGAGCACTCTTCACCACCTGAGGAATCAAGAAATGTTCCCGGTCAATGTTCGGCCAGTAAAGACGAGACAGAATACGTGCGGAACAGACCGTGTCATCGACCTTGCTGGATAGAGACTCATCATGTATAATTTGCCGCACATCCCGGTCCACGTCCGTCGAATCCGCGATATCCCTCATCATAACGTCACAATGCTGCAATGCCATCTCCCCATACCGTTTCTTCAGAAGCGCCAAACCCTTCGATTCCTGCTCGCGGGTAGACCGTGTCTGCAGAAGACGTTCGCCAACAATAACTTGGAACTCCTTGATAAACATTTCTTGTGAGCCCAGAGCCGTAATCAAAGTACCAATCACATCTTCGTTCTTGGGACGCTTAAAGTTAATAGCTGCGTCAATAGGCGCTGGCTTCCACTCCATGTCTAACCAATCTTGATCATCTTCCTCCATAACAGACTTCTTCGTCTGCGACGCTTCATTAAGAATCACTGCTAGCTCGCTCAGTGACTTCGACTTGGCACCACCTAAACTGTCCACTTCAGATAGCAAACCAGTAACTACAATCCGAATGGCATCAGCTCTCTGACAAAGATACATTTGCAGCGACGGAACAACACGTGCCAGCAAAACCTTTGAGTTATCCAACGCATGGAAAGCTCGAATCATCGAGATATACACCTTGAGAATGTGCAAAGTCGAACTCCCCGGATGTAGTAATCTCCTTTCAAGGTCCTTTGAGAAAGTGGTAGTCAAGTACGTCCGCTGTGCCGTAGTCGTGACACAAGCCTTGAGGTCTTGAAGGCCCGGACGACTCTCCGGCCAGGCCAACACAATATCGTACAACTGAGTAGTTCTCAAGTTTGCCAACATGCGAAGCGCATTGCTCTTCCAGGTAGCCACATGGATAGCCGAAATCGTAACATTAACCTTTTCCATGATGCCCATAGCAACCTTTCCAAAATACTCTTCCACCCACGTCATGATCGCCGCAATACTAGCTGTCGATGACCCAGTGGGAGCTTCCCCTCCAACAACCACCCCGGTAATTCCTCCATGTGCAACACCAATATACTCCTCCATAGCCTGATTCAAAACCCCCGCAATGATTCCTTCAAATCGTTTTCCCGTCAAACTGACACTCTGTAAGCAATTAACCAGATGCATCAAACTCTCATGAGCCTCCTCTGGCCTCTTGCTTGACCCCGGTAGGAACATGTCCCGCATATGCATCATCAACACCTTCCGCAACCTCGCAAAGAGACTCTCAGGCTGGGCACTCGCAAATAATCCCGCCAACTTCCCCTCTAGTTCCGTAACTAGTCCCTTCCCATCTTCCCCGGCATACTCCGCCATCCACGATACCCGTGACTGATACATATCAGCTGCCGCCTGAAGGATCCTAACAGTCTGCATAACCGCCTCCTCGTCCGAACCACGACGCCCCGAGACCTTCTCCACCTCTGCCCGCACCGTCGANGCCCCCGGCACTTCCTCCTCCGGCTTCATAACCAACTTCACTACATCCGGCAACTCATCATGAACAACCGGTCCATTATCGGCATGAACCGTCGGCGGTAGAGAAAAGGCTTGAACAAACGTGTGCCAGGCAATCGAGTAACGGCGTTGATCGGCTGTGGCGGGGTCATAGACGGGGGCTGTCGGGGCAGCCTTTTTACGTGGGGAGGCTCGGACCGGGAGGGTAGTGGTACTCTGGAGACTNGGGAGGTCGGACGTGAAAGCCGAACGCACGATTTGCTGCCGGCGTTGAGCCCAAGTAAGTGTCATTTCGATGGTAGATAATAATAGATGAACCGCAGCGGATTGCTATAAGTGATGACTGTATTTGGAAATTTAGTTTGATGTATGAACAAGTTCAAAACAACTCAATCAGTTTGGCATGAAAAATTGGATTAATCAAGGCAGGAAAACACCCAAATGAATATGGCGATAGGAGAAAAAGATAGCCTTGTTATTACGATTGACTAGAAATGAATACCTACGACTCTGTCGATAAATTGCAATTGCGTTCGTCATCAAAAGTCAACACCGTTGTTTGGAATCTGCGCGTACCGTTTACCGACCACACCGACATATTCTCCGCTTAGTCAGCAGTCACCGAGATGCAGGTCGGTGAGTATGTCGGACAACGACTGTATACGAATGTTACCACAAGTCAAGGTACATGTGAGACAGTGAGACGGTTGACAACGGCTTTTTTATAACATAATGAAGGTAAAGATTTCTAGCATGAAGACATTAAGTTGGTCCCATTGTTTTCTTTTTCTCCATTGACATGTTGACGGATTCATGAGTCTAAACTTCATTTACCGGCTTACCCAGCCGCCCAGACCAAGTTGATCACACAGACGTATCCTTCTCTCTCTCTTACTTCTCTCCAAACTCCCTCCAAGGCATCCTAATCGCCCGTGACATTCTCGTTAGACCCCGCTACAAACCAGCCTAATCAAAATGCGCACCCCCTCCCCATCACCAAAATCATGCCTTCCTTCTCACCTGCGCTTTTCGCTCAAACTATACACCCCAGATGATTCTTGGACCCTCAGCCATTCCCACAACTCAACCGAGAGATACCTCGCCCCGCAAGACAACTCCATCCGTCCCATCTCTAACTTGGCTCAAGATACACCCCTCGAAACGTCTGCACTTGCACAACACAGCCTCAGCACCCGCAGTACCCTCGAAAACACGCCCCCTTTGGAACGTAGCCCAACCGAGTAATTCGGACGCCCCATCCTGCCTGGATAGTCATCTTCCCCTCTTCAGTCATCGTCTTCAACGTCTTCCCCGCCCCATTAACGCCCAATCCACTGTATCGTCCGGTCCAGCCTGTCGGCCGCTCAGACAAAGTGAGGGGCATGTTGCAAGGAAGCTAGGATCCAGCCTCCATCACCCCTCACCCACTACGTCATAGCAGTGGGCCTATCGCCTTCCCAGCCCTCACCGCTGTAACCTATTCTCTTCGGTCTACTTTTACACGCCCCTCTTTCTTCTCGGCATCAAACCCAACCAGTCTATAGCAACATTCCCCGCCTGTAGAGGTCTAGGCTAGCCTACTAACAGCACATATCATGTATGCATGTGTATACACATACAACGGTATACAAAGCTACGTATAGATGTACACACATCCAACATCCAACCCAACCAACCTCTCCGATCCGACCCGAAACCACCCCAATCCATGTCCCATTCAGTCCTTTTGTCCTCTGTCCTCGCCTCTACCCTCTCCGGCTACGCACATATGAGACCTCGATCGGCACGATCGGTGGCCTTAGGGTTCCCCCAAAGGGTTCTCCATGCCCGCCCAGAGGAAAAAAAAAAATAACCCACGGGAACACAAGAGACACGGGACCGTACAGATGCGTGGTGGACTTTGACGGCGGCGTAGAGAAACCGGCTGATGAATGAGGAAAGAGGGGGCTGGCTGACATGTGCCGATTCTACATGGCTGTGGATACGGGACTTTGAAAATGTGGGGATGGTAGGTTGTTAGAGACATGACATGGTCGATGGGAGAACCACAAAGGATACATACAACACCGGGTATTTGCACGTGGTCACCTACCGTACTACTAACCCAGCGCTCAGCGTCTTGACTATGGGCGAACCAACAGGACCCCGTATATTCCACAGGTCATGATCATATATATCCACCTCGTCCCCTCAAGACCATTCTATCTCCGGACCCCTCACCCACCTCGTCAACCCGTCCGCGCCCCCCAAAACCCAACAAACCAGTCCACTCCGCCCACCCACCTCCTCGTCCTCCAAAAGTCCCTCTCCCCAACCCTCTGCCCCCGTCATCCCATCGCAAAAAACACTGCAAGTACCCGTGACGTCGCCCCACGCAAACCGCATCAATCGCCAGGTAAAAAAGGAAAAAAAAGCCAGACAAAGACGGCTGGATGGACCAAAGCGGACAGACAATGGGAGCTTGACGACGAAACGAAATAGGTCAATACGTGTGTGACGGGATCGCGGCAGAGAGACGGTCAAAACCGGCGGCGTGAATAAGAGTAGACATGCATGATAATGGGTATGTATGTGGACGTGGATGGTGCATATGTACACACAGATGTAGCAAGATATTGCGAATTCCTACTTTTCAAGATTGACTACCTGTCATGTTTATCAGTGAGCCTAGACTTATTTGCATACATGCATATGTTTTACATAGGTATGGACATGCAACACCTCCTATACACAATCAAATCGCCGGACTCGGGTAAACACACTGTGATGGTAGTGTCATGTATGTACATTATACATATGTACATACGTACATATGTAATTCCTTCCTATCAACCAGTCCAAGCAAACCGCTAAACCGTCAAACTGCGACCTCAGTGATCCTTCACTTTGCCCAGCGACACCAGGAGCCCGGTAACTGCAACTGGCCTGATCACCGCACGGCATTGGCAAAAGCCTAACCAGAAGATGATTTGTCGGACAAAAAATCACATTACATAAGTGAATACAGGGGGAAAAATGTCACACATAGTTTAGTAGGCAAAAACTTTTATTTCACAAAACAACAGTAAAACTAATGATAACGAGAGTAAACAACAAGTAAGAAAAGAAAAATGCAAAAATGACAAAAAAAGGGAATAAAAAAAACTCTCGGAGAATATCGATTCATCCGGTAACGATAGAAGAGAAACACACACGTTAGTATGTAATACTAACAATGAAAGTCAAGCATGACAAATGTAGCCGCGAAAACGGTACAGTTCTAAGCTCGAAACGAAAAGAAGTAAACGAAAGGAAAAAAGTCCAAAACGGCTATTGTAAAAACAAGCGTAAAGGGTAATGCACCCCGACAAGACGTCAACTTCATCCCATGCGATAAAATGAAAACCCATAAAAAACAAAGAATACCGCCGTACTCCTCCCATAAAGGGACCGACCGCCAACCATGACGTGAAATGCCGTTACAAGACCATGAAAACGAAGGAATGAAAAGAAAAAAAAAGAAACCCCAATTTAAACAGAGTTGCCCTTCTCATCGAGACAGGGCCGATCATGTATGAAATCGATCTTCTGCGTAGCATTCGTCTCCTATGCCGAAGGACCCAGACGCGAACGGTCGTTGGAGTCTTCCGGAAGACGACCGGGTGCCTGCACAGCAGCTCCGTTAGGCGCACCAGAGTTAACAGCGGGTGGGGGGGCCACGGCATTGGGAACGGCAGAGCTAGTTGTGGAAGGGGCAGCAGCAGCAGATGGGGCAGCACTGTTTCCGTTGGCGGGTCCAGTTCCGTTAGGCGCAGCATTGGGGTTGCGCTTCTTGCATTTCTCATGCAACAAGTGACCATTTCTCGCGGTAGTGCGAGTGAACTCGGCACCACAGTTAGGGCAAGTCGCCTTGGCAGCCTGGCCCGACTTTTCTCTCTGATGTCTCAGAAGGTTGCTGAAGGTAGAGAACTGGCGGCCATTGCAGCCGTGTTCCCAGCACTGGGGCTTGGGGCGAGTCTGAACAACGCGGACACTGGGATCGGTGTTAGCGAGGTGACCGGGCGCCCCATTGTGAGGGTGGGCATGCGGGTGCTGGGCGTGAGTAGGCACGTGGTGGGGGTGATGCGGGGCCGAGGGCATGCCGGGCGACATCATGGAGGGCACAGGGTTGTACATCATGTTGCTAGGGTCCATAGGCAAGCTCTGAGGTGGGCCACGGTTTCTACTGTAATCATGTGTTAGTACAAAGTTCAGAATGGACATTTGTGACAATCAACTTACGCGCCATAGGGAGAGTTAGGTTGGTGGAAATCGTAACTCATGGGCATGGCATAACCGGACATGCTGTGGGACTGGTAAGCGTAGTGGGGAGAACCCTCAGGGATCGAGGGGCTGTAAGGCTGCATGTATCCGTTGGGGCTAGGAATCTGGCCATTGGCACCCTCGCCCATCATGGGCATTTGACCGGCACTGGGAGGGCCCTGGGGACTACCGTAAACACTAGAGATTCCGGCAGATGGAGGGCCTGAAGGAATCTCGGTGCCGTAGGGGTTGCTGTTAGTGCGTCTACCTCTTACGAGGGTCTTGGATTCGCGGCGCATCTGCGAGTGTTGTCTGCGAATATCGCGAGCATCGGGGGTCATGGGTGGCTGACGCGGAGGGCTAGACGTCCCGGAGCGGTTGGTGCCGGTTGGCGGCGGTGAAATGTTGACAGAGTCATGAGGGTGGTGAGCGGAAGTAGGAGTGGAAAGGGGCGGCTGCTGGTTGGCGGCACTGCCGTTTTGATGGTTGATGTGAGTAGGAGACATGATTTGCTGGTGCGAATCAGTTGTTGGAGAGACTATGAATAATGGTAGTGATTTGTTAGTCTGTGTAAGGACGACGCACAGTTGATGAAATGATGGTAAAGTAAATTGGCAATGGGAGAACCAATGACTGAAGAATTGACTTACCCTGAGCACTCCAAGTGTAACTGCCGGATGGTCTGTTAGACATGGTAGGAGTGAAACTGTTGTAGGTGCTGTTCTCGTACGGAACGGGCGCGATGCTACTGCTAGTGCGGGGAAGTCGATGGTTAGTTTTTTAAGGTAAGTATATACGTAGAGGCACTATGGCAACGACTCACCTCATGTTGTAAAAATGGTGTGTCCGAGGAAGAACGGACGTTGATCGTTACGACGATGATGTTGTAGAGCAAACAGGAGTCGGGGTTATAATCAAGACCCAAGTAATTTTTCTTTCAATAAGGCAATGACCAAACTAAGATAGTCTGGTGCAGTCAAGCAGGGCTTCAATGTTGAAGGAGCTTGTGGCTGGTGATGATGTGTATGATTTAGGGCGGGATGGATGATGATGCTTGTCTGCTGGGCAAAAGGGTGCAGACAGACTGACAGGTTTTTAACTGACAGACAAAGGTGACAAAAGAGGGAGGAATTCTCAAGGAAGGTCTCAAGGAATAGAACGACGATATGACGGATCAGAAGACTCTTTATATAGAAAGAAGTCAAAGTTTGCGTTGGGAGACTTCCAATGTAGAAAACGGAAGGAGGTAGAAAAAATGGTGAAAAAAGTGGACAGGCCTGAGGTCTTCAGTATAGGTAGTATGAAAACGGCAGGGCAGCGGAGACGGTGATAGAAAAAAGGTTTTTGGTGAATGACGACGATGAAAAATGGGTAATGGTAATTCGGAGTAAGATGTGACGAATACAAGACCGACAGAGAACCGACAAAAGGCTGTTTTTGATGGCAAGTGACGGAGCAAAGACGGCGAGTAGGAGACAAGAAGGCTCGAGGAAGCGGGAGCGTAGTCAATGACAGATTGGTATGGTGATGGATGGATTCAGGAAGACGGTAATGGTATAAAGTACTCAAGGTAGATTGAGCGGGGGATCAGGAATCCGGGGGGATGAACAGACTTATATAAGAGAATATGAAGGCTTGACCCGAATGGTAGTAATTCGAGGAATGGGGGAAACTAGAGCACGAGAACTAACTTTATGAGAGCGGCCTACTAGCAAGACTTTGTAGTGTGGTGACGATGTACATAGTGTATGTATATGAATTGTGCACAGACTAAACAGCTTTCCCCTCATCCTAGTAGGAAAAAGTTGAACATTTTGTAGGGCGTGTGATTATCAAGTACTAAGCAAGCGAATAAAATCGATATAATCTCGAAGAAAAGTGTTATCCATTACCAAAACGAGACGGCGATCCCTGGCCGCCCTAGACATGTTTTCCTTTATGTATAATGGGTATCTTGTTCTTCTAGGGCATAGCTACCTCTAACTGGGCGTAATGAGAACCGCCATCACCAGTATTCTCAGTTTCTCTGTCTTAATCAAGTAGACCTACATACGTTAGTGATTCCCCTTCTTGGTTCATCTTTGGGCTTTGGTAGAACTCTAAAAGACATACACACCCCCCCTAGTATCTCTGTAATAGTGTGGAGAGGCCCCGGCCAGGGTTCTGTTAGGTTGTCAATTATACCGTTGCAGGCTTCTGTATATCTGTGACTCGTTTTTTTTTCCTGGCTCCTCTGGCTGGCTGGGATACAGCGAGGATAATCCCCGGCCAAAGCGGTTACCGTTGAACTAACTAGATAGATAGCGACTACCGACGCCTGTTCTCGTCATCGCCCGTAGCCGTATAGGTGTATTGGTTTGTACTTTAGGCCTGTTCTGATAATATAGTACCATTTGTATCTGACCAAGTCTACTGTAGTTACATAACTATGGAGGCTCTAGAAGGGATTGGTGATGCCGAGGACCAATGGGTTGAAGTTGATACGATCTGGAAAGCTTGGTTTTTGTAGATTCTCAGCTGAGAGTTCTAAAGGGCTGATAAAACTAACAAACGTTTGATTCTTTTACTTGATGTATCATGTGGGATTTGATGGACGGATTAAGGGATCTATTATGGGTTCGTTGGGCACCCACGACATGTACATACATATGTCCTATCCCGTCCACCTACAACCGGTTCCATACAAATCCACTGACTCAAGGCCTAATAGCCCTGAAAACGGAAACAAAGAATCACACACACATTCACAAATCAGACGAAACCAAGAATACATACCAAAACGTTAAAAAAGAGAATCCACAAAATGAGGCGACAGGAAGCACGTCAACGAAGCCTCTTCCTTCTCCATCTTCATCCTGTCCTTCCCTTGATCATCACCATATATCCTTCATCCGAACCATACATATGTACATACAACATACATCCCAACCCGAGTCCCGCCCTGGCCGACTCCGGGCTTCCTGAAAGGCTTAGATATTCACCTGTACATACATATAAACCAGGTCACCGGGTAAGGCTCTCCTCTTGACCTGCCACTCCCATTCCTCTCACCCAGAAAACGACTTCCAAAAATCTGCAAAGGAGCATCAACCATCGACAAGCCGCTGACATATCGCATTCTGGCGAGATGTCTGTCCGACTCGTCCAACATAGAGGGTGACATTGTGAGAAAAAGGAATAGACCCTTTACTAGGGTTGTTTAACTGATGATGATTGATTTCAATCTTCACTGTAACCGACTGTACTGTTGAGTGGGAAATATCTTTCTTTTTTGGGCGGTTTGTGTGTAGGTCGGCCGTGATTCGTATTTCCACTATACTGTATCCGAAAAGGGCTATCCGAATCCCCATATACCCGTTTTGGTCTAGTTTTTTGGTAGTTCGGAGGCAAACTGTTGATACCGATAATCCGTATCAACTACCAAGGTAGACTAAACTAGAACCTGATTGGTAAGTTTTGTACGGTTCAGTTGAAAATTCAGCTCATGTGAGACTTTTTGGAGTTAGTTGAAGGCCCAAAGTAAAAAAGCAATTCACGTGGATAGTTCCCAAGTATTCAATATGTTGGATTCTCATCTATCAAGAAAAAGAAAGGAAAAAGAAAAAAAAAGTAGTCCCTATTGTGAAGCTTCAAGTCAGTGCCGCCACATCTTCCATCGCCAGTCAAATTCTGACGTCGAATAGTATGTAGAAGGAGTCAACGGATTGAGGAAAGAGATGGCAGAGAATCCCGACAATTGTGTATCTATGTGAAAGGAAGAAGGACTACGGAAAGGCTCTGGGGATTTCTCTTTGTGACGACTTCCTTTCTGTACCTGACCTGACTCCATCTGATGGAGGTTTTTTTTTCACCCAGCCGCTATAACAACGTCATAGGTCTCTGAAATCTCCAAGACCTTTGATCTGACCACTTTTTTTTTCTGCTTTCGGGTGACCCTAAAACGGCCGGAACAAAACCCCCTCCCCAATTCAACTCCCTCAAAAGTTCTTTACGTTCTCGACCCTTCGATTCAGTTATTGCGTTCACCCTCTGGTCTATGATGATACCGGCAGATTGAAAACACGTCCAAAGACGGACTGGACGAACGTGACAAAGGTGGCAAACCGACCCCGCTACCCCGCCGAGTGCATCTTAGCCTTAGCGTCTTCAGTATGAGGAGGGTTTGCCTCTAAACGGCTTGTCCGTTACTCCCCGCATTGATTCAATGTTGGCTCGATAAACCCTAGTGAGATCATCGGCGATAACAGTGATGGACTATTCAGGTCCGATCCCTCGGCTCCCCGGTTATGCAATCTGTAAGTAAGACGAGGCCGGGTAATCTTTGGACAACATATGTATATAGTTGCCTCTTGGAGGAAGACAGACAGACAGACACCAGCTGCCACAAGTAATGTCACGCCCCCCTTTGACAAGGCAGCAAGTAAAACGGGCCGTCTTATTCTGCAAATCTCAAATTGCAAGAAAAAGTAGAACTAGGGTTTATCTTATCTATCAAATTATCATTATCAGTTTAGTTACCTATATTGGTATGTGTGGCCGGGCTGAAAAGACCAACGAGATGAGGTCCCTGCGTGTAGAGGTTCGTTTACGGAGGTAGTTTGTTTGCACATGGTGTATATACATATATACATATATATTTTCATGAAGTCCAAGAACCCATGGAAATTTGAAACAAATAGACCAAGTCCAGCTTTTTTTTTATGGTTGTAGATCTTCAAAGTGTGGAAAATAGAGTGAGAAAAGGGAAAACGAGCAGAAATGCAGGAAAAACAAGAATGACGATCTTTCTAGGGCCTGGTTGCGTCACGGGTGGTCATTGCTTATTGGAGTTTACATTAACTGGGGTGGTGGTTGATTGTGGTGTAATTCTTCTTCTTCTCGATCTATAGACCATGTTGCGTTGTCGGACTGGTATACAAATGATTTTACCAAACAATGGATAGTTTCCGGACGTGGCGAGGCCCGTTATCGGTCTGTACACACGGAAGGGCAAACGGGGTTGATTGGCGCCGAGGAACGATGATGTGCATGTAGTGTGGGTTGCATTATATGTTGTAGTTGAACAGATTTTGTTGACGCTGATTACTGACTACTAACTTCTGACGTTTGGAGGGGGGTTTGTTATTTGGGGTACCGGATGGACGGCGGCAAAGAGGAAACGCAAACATGTTGTTGTGGTTGTTATTGACTGGTGGTTGTTGGATACACAGCAGACATCAAGCTGTTGAGTGGCATAAACAAGACAGGTAGACAGAGACAGAGGAAGAAGGGGGCACTCCCAAGACATGCATGGAAAAGAGCAGGAGTGTGGACTTTTGATATAGCATGTCATTCGTTGAAGATTTGTCTTGTTGTTGTTAAACTAGACTTCTTGGGACTCTTTTGACATTGTTAGGTTTAATCTAGACAAGATAGAGACACCAATGGCAATTTGACTGTTCATTCTCAATTACCCTTTTCTTCATCTTGGTCGGGAAAAGTAAAACGGTTCGTGGGACAACATCAGAAACATTTGAACGCATGGTTTCCTGATACAGAGCTTTGATTCTTCTTTTTTTTTGTCTTTTTTTTTTCTTGTGGCGGGGTGTCCTTCAAAGTATTGGATTACTCTGTTGTATGTATGTTGTACAATCACGTGATTTGATTCTTTCTTAGGATTCAAGGTGGCTGGAAATGTACATATGCAGACATAATTTGT
Organism: Huntiella omanensis; assembly: GCA_000833645.1. Lineage (NCBI taxonomy): Eukaryota > Fungi > Ascomycota > Sordariomycetes > Microascales > Ceratocystidaceae > Huntiella > Huntiella omanensis. The sequence goes on from JSUI01006438.1 coordinate 25,176, forward strand.
TTGATGATTGTTGATTTTGTTTATTATGTATTTTGAAGTTTTGAAATTTGTTATGTTAGATTGATAAACCACATGTATGGTGACAATTGATTGACCCTTGGATGCCCGGAGGATTTTTGACAGGTTGACTTGATGGATTGTTAATAAAGAGTCCATCATGGTCCCCGTTTTTACTAACAATTGTCCCCCTGCGTTGAAGATGGATTTTCTCTGGGACAGTCCAGGTAACATCAAGCGATTGTCTTGGGTCTACATGACGATCCATGTGTGTTTGTTTCAAGAACACGACACAAACATTTGATAGTTGATAGTTTAGTGGAGTGTACAGTAAGTATGTATGTATGTCTGTATGTCTACATCGAATTCAATGCTAGACAATGACAAAAATATAAAATATAAAACCGGAATCTACCCTATCATGTGCAACGTGTCGTGACCCGTCTCGATGCGTGCAAACGACAACCAACAGGCGAGGAAAGCGGCTCCCTGTGGCCATAAGTTCCCTCGATTTCTTCGGCATTGTCTCTTTTTTCCCCCCAAACAACGAAGGAAGTGAAAGAAAAAAAAGGGAACATAATGGGCGGTTCCGACTATCTACCAGTTCCGACTATGTATCACGATAAACCCGTGGGATGACATATGTTTTAGATGCGATGGGATCGGAGTACGAGGTAGGTTGAGTAAAGAACCGAACCCCCACCCCGCTCGTATAGTTACCACCCCCTCTAACAAGAAACAAAAGAAAAAAAAACACTGTCGTTGATTCCTTTTACGATCCCATCAAACGGTGCCTTATCCCGGATGGTTCATGACAGCTTGGTCACGGCCCTCTTGTTGGTCTGTTTGTGGGGGAGAAGCATGGTTTATTCCTCTTGGCCTTGTCTGGTTCGTTACTTATTCCTTCTTTTTTTTTTTTCCCCCTTCACTTGTTCTTGAGGATGCCATGGGATGGAGGATGCCACGGGAACAGGAGGGGTTCGTTCGTTTCTTGTTTGTTACCTGTTCCCCTTCTTCCTCTTCCTTTATTCATGTTCCTCTTCCTTCCATTTTGGTCCCTTTTTTCTTGCTTCCTGAATTGTATTATATGCCTCATTCAACTTCAACTGTTATTACTATAACCTGAAAAAAAAAAAAAAAAGAGAAATCCTCCCTTGTTCGATTCTCGGAGACTGTTATCCACCCCCCACAAACGCGCCATGGTTCTCGTTCCCTATATTGTGGAAATCCCGTAGAAATCCCATTAGAGTGTTACCACGAATTCAGTCCCCCTTTTCCGCTTCTTCTTTTGTTATTCTATCATCATCTCAAATTGAAAGTCAAAGGGAGAACATTGTGTTCGTGAAGATTGAGTAAGGGCTTTAATTGATAGTTGTTGTTGTATTCTTTAACGTTTACCTGAACAGAGCCAACTATCAATACTACATCGACTTAATTGATAGTTCCTGAAACTTGTCTGTATTTCCGGTAATAAAGGACGGAGAAAGGAGCCACCATTAGGATCACGGGATTCTAATAAAATTAAGACGTTGCAAGATGCGATTTGGGATGACATGAGATGATATGACACTTTCTTTTATAGGGATCACAGAAGGCTTACAGCACGGATGAACGGGAAGGACGGGAAGGACGATGATGGCGTCTTGAATTGCAGCCAAGTTAACAATTTACGACGTTGTACATACTAAACCCTGGCTTTGATAATTAACCCTTCTGTAAGATAGTATCTGAAGGAACACGAGAAATTTACATACTAGAGAAAATTACCCCTGAAAGAAACTTCCAATATGATTCTTGTGGAGAAGTTGAAAAAAAGATAGACAAAACCGATGACTTGATTTTGACAACTCTGTATGACAAAAGTATAACACATATTGATACTGAAAAGCCACCAATCTACCAAAAGAATCTCAAAATCATTATAGATATTTCACCAAATACATCAAAAGATATCACAAGATATAGTTGTCTCGGAATTAGCCAGGATTTCCGTTTGTCAAGGTCGAGTCTGAATCAACAGGACGAGGGTCGGCGAGTAAGAAACGAGAAACAGACGCTTAGGATCACAAGGCTATTCGTCACATATCATATACACCAAGTACAGTATATACAAATCACAAAATTAGTCTTGTCGGATACGCTCCGATGTACCGAAGACTAAGACATTACGGAGTCGTTCTGCGTGGTTTTGTACAAGTAGCATACTATCTAGACTTTTAACCATCTGTCAAAAGTGCGTCATAGTAAAGTTCAACACAGACCAACGCCAATAGAAAAGAGTCTCCGTGCTATCCCTCCCTTCCTCAATGAACTGTTGTTGGTTCCGAGAAAAAGGCCCTGCGCACCACGTCGTGCGGGCTTACAAGGAGTTGGTTCCCACCGGGATGGATGATAAGGAAGGGCCAGCCAAAGAAACTATGTGTTGGTTACTTCCCTGTTTTGTTTTGCTTTCTCTTTTTTTCTTCTTTTTCTTTGCAACGCAAGGTCTGAGTGACATCACTTAAGATTTCAAAAGGAAGGGAAGGCTCTGACGGAAGAAGGGCGGGATGAGGAACCGGAGAACAGACTTGATTTTGAAGCTTACTTGGGCTTGGCTGTTGGCTAGGTTCTTAATGATGGAGTAGTGAAGGAGGAAGCTCATATATCCACAGAAGACGACTGGTCATTCATTACTAAGAATCATAGAATTAAATTCAAGTCAGTCGACTTTCTTAACAGCCACTTCTCACTTAAAAGCCACCGGAGAAGTGCCGGATATTGCTCTTTACCCACTACAATATTCCCAGCCACCCCTCTCCATAAGTAGAACTTTTCCAACAGTCCATTTAGCATGACCAAAAACAAGGTAACCAACCAGGCGGAAAAAAAACCCACGAAATTTCTAGGCCTCTTCCGGTCTTTCTTTTTTATCTTACAGTCAAAAGCATGTGTAAGAAAAAAAAAAGACAGCTCAGATCAAAAAGCCACAGGCTAAGCTACTAAAAAAACTACTCAGCGCTAAGCCCGCCAAGCCTAGATGACGATAGCCCACAAGGGCCCGGGCCAAAATGGGTGATAAATTCAGCTGATAGTCTCACGCCCCTGTGACCTCATTCGTGGAAATTCCAGTAACTTTGTTCACGAGGTCTTCTTGATGGATGGTGGTGGACTATGAATCTTGGTTGGTCGGTTTTAGTCTATGCGCTGACGACGACTTTGAATGGGAGAATCATCGGCGGGTGATTTATCAGTTGGATCAATGGTGATTTGTGATGTATCTGTTCTTGTAGTTATCTGTTTAAGTTACTATGTACATACATACGTACATTCATATATAATCAAGTTGCTCTCTTTACGTTTACAAATCAACCAAAGAAATCCCAAAGAAAAAAAAACATCTGGGAATGACGTTTTGGGCGTTTTTGGCTAGTGCGGTGGGTGCATGGAGACAAGAATGATCACAAGTTTACAATTGGCGGTGAAGAAGACTGACGAGGGGACAGGGTTGTAATTTCAGCCGGGAACGGCCAAATACTTTTGCATCGACGAAAAGGTGTATGCAACGCGAAGATGTACATTTAGTATCGTGATGATTACCTTCCATTTAAACGAGGTCTTTGCTTGTCTGACAGAGTGATGTTTTTGGCTAGTCTGGTTGAATCTTACCAGGAAATGCTTGATATCACGGAATTACAACTTATCTTGTAGAAAACAAAACTTGGTTAGGCGTGGCTTTCTTTTTTTTTTTTGAGACAGGATGGTGGTTCTACGACACGCCCCCTCCTATAGCGACAAGTCGTTATCGTCACAGCTGTCAGTGAATCCCCAAGGAAGAATAAAAAGAAAACGGTCACCGAGTTCGAATACCAGGTTACAAACCGAGACATTATTCTTCATTCCTGCTGTCCCTGGCGTAAGGGATTCATTTATCTATGTATGTATATACTATTCCAAAGAACATGGCGGATTTGGCATATTGATTCCATCATGACGCTGGTTCCGGATCATCGGAGACTCCTTGGACGGAACATTACATTCCTTGATGCCATTGATTAGACGGGGTGTTACGTCATATTCCATTGATGGTATTCCGTGAGAACCGAAAAAAAAGGAGGCCTGAGCAAACGTAACCCGTGGTCTGACCATCGTGCTTACAGTCGGTATGAGCCGGGTGGCACGGCTAATACATAACAAGTGAACCACAAATGCCTAGAACTTCCTGCCACCGGAACTACCAAGGTCCGAGATATACATCTATACAAGTACATACATACATACAAATCTCCCGAACCACGACAGAGTCAAATTCCAATATTCCCATATATACACACATACACATCAACAAAGCGACGTCCAAGTCAAAGGAATCTCCGCCGCTGTCACGCAACACCATCTTTAATGTTCCTCTCGCGGCTCCTACTGCACGCCGTCCGCCGTCCTTGTGTGTCCTTGTGACGGGCGAACTCTCGATTCCTCAAACGGAATGTCTTGTGGAAGTTGTGCGTCGTGCAGGCGATGGGCTGAAGAACAAAGGAATATCGCCTTTTCCATTCCCTGCTGACTCTTTCCTGTCTATTTCCCCCTTCTTTTTTGGGGTTTACTTTTTTTCTTGCCTCTTGGAGGGCCGATGAATCATGCAGTGAGCCGGCTTTTTTTCTACTTGACGGGTTTTTTTGTCGGACGGATATGTGGCTTTTGAGGGGGTATATACTCCCCGTTATAGCCCGGGAATGCGACAGTATGACGTGGTGGATTTTCCTCTTAACAAACCATTATCGACAAAGTTATGATTCTATGCACTGGCATGTAACACACGTCGCCCTGAAACTGATAAAATCTCCAATCGCCAGTGGCGTTTAACGGCCCCCAATCATGACAAGACATCATCATCACCAACCAAAATCAAACCCCCAAGTACCCAAACCATTAATCCTATAAATCACGTGACGTGCCACAAACCTTTCTTCCTTCCCTGCTTCCATCACGCTCCTGCCCGCTATCTAAAGTCTATCCATCCCTCAATTTTCCTTTCCTTCCTATCCTGTTTCCGACCACAGACACAGACACCACCACCACTAAAAAAAAGTCGGAAGCACGGCAAGGTCTTGGTGGGCGGCTGCAGAGATCCCTCTCTGTCATGGCGGAAAGAACTCAAGGCAAGAAAAAAAAGAGGAGGGAGGGGGAGGAATGAGAATTTTGTGGCATACCAAGATACTGATAGGATCAATTAAGACGTTTTGTTTGATAGGAACTGTCGGACAAAGTTGGTTTTTGATGGGTTGTTGCTCTTTTGATGGATTCTGGCATTTTATTTTGTACATGTACATGAGATGTGCGTAGTTGCCGTTTATGGGAAGGAACAAGTTAACTTCTGACACATTTTGACTATACCTTTTGGGGCTTGTGATAAGAAATTACAGTTTGTCACAAAATGCGGGGTGTAACATGTGCAGTATAGGATTTTGGCTGTTGTTTGACAGATATTCTTTCCTTTTTGACTTTTTACACTTTTTCATCGGGTTGTTTGATATTTCGTGAGATGTCATCGGGCAACTGGTTTTGCCCCGCACCGGAAGCTCACCCGTTTTTTGCTATCAGTTAGATTTATCTCTGTGATTAGTGCTCACCTTATAACAAACATCATATGCGTCCCAGACTTTGGTGTCCGTTCGTAATATCAATACTACATACATTCCGAACATGCCCTCATAATTCAGTCCGCCCCCGGTCATCAAGTAAAATCGGCATCCCTGTTACGATCACCAATAGTGACGTCCCCAAGCGTATCCATGACTATATGACCTCAATTCAATGGCCCAGAATCACAAGATACACAGGAGAAGTGAGCTATGTACTGTATATGTCCAGTCACATAACGCCTTTATCAACATGCATGAATACCTCATTAAAGAACATGCGTCTTCGGAATCCTAGTCCTATCACTCCGATATCACCCATCATAGTTCCACCGGCACTCGCCATTATCTCCGTTCCAACATCCACCCACGTGTTTACTCGTAACCTGTCCCCGACAAAGATCGTCACTTTGCCCGGCTGGCCTAGCTATCCAATAATTCATGCCAGCCCTGGGACCCCCGCCTCCGCTCCTCCAACTCTCCTTCAACGACGAGCAATGACTGGCTGGCGCTTGCGAACAAGCGAAGAACATGGTGTGCACGGAGATGGCGTTTCGAGAGAGAACAAGACCGGGTTAGTTGTAACAATGCTGTCAATCATCTTTTTCTCAACTCAAGGGTCTTGAATTTATAGACTTGTATTGTATGTATGTAACTTGGACGTGTGCGAAAGCCACCGGCCTAGCTAACACGTCCGTCCTCTGCATGTGCTGGGGAGCCATATCATATCAAGCTATCAGCCGCCGAACTCAAAATGAAAAGGACCATCAGCACATGCAAAAGATACGCCAAGTCGAACTCCCTAGATAACTCGTCCGTCAGTGCTGGACATGGCATGTCATGCACCGAGAACCTAGACTTATAGTTATAAGCGATATCGCCTCTGGGGGTCTAGCATGGCGTGCATGATACGTATGGGGTCTCGTCTCGTACGAATGCACGAAGCATCATATATCTGCCTACATAACTCCGGTCTACTTGTCCCTATACCACAGTAATCGACTGGGCTAGACTTTTAACGGGTGGTTACGTTGTTAGTGGGGCAGAATCTTGTGATGTCACTCTTTCCATGCTACTCTACAAGGTGGCTGTGAACGTTATAGATTGTGTTGCAGAGACGATAGAGGAGATACTTGGTCTGTGATGTGGCTGGTCTTTACTTGTGTTTTCATAATCGCAATGGCCATGTTCTTAGGTAGACATGTGGAAGGGAAGGACGCTGAGGCCTGCGATCGTTTGTCCGACAATTAGTCTCTACTTGTTTCGTTTTCTGCTTCTTTTCTCCATGACGGCTGGCTCCATCATCCTATAGGGCTATCTATCAAGACTTCTTAGATGAACACACATTGACTAGCCCGTCGGCTCTTCCTTCACTCGGGCCTATAACACCCCGCCTATCAAAATCGACAAACGAGAAAACCTCGACCAATATTGCCACCAAGCGCCGTCCCCACTTCACTTTTTTTCTGATTCTTATACACCTCCCCGGCTTATCCACAAACACACAGGCCTGTCCTAGCATATGTACATACAATGTATGTCCGTACATATGTCTGTACATATCTATGCTTGGCTCAACACACCTGCTTTCTCAACGCCTGCTCTGATCGACGATACTGGCTGGTTGGTTTCTGCAAAAGAAGGCGGGGGAGGGGTAAATCGTACCCTGTCCTAGTGAAATCCCCAGCCAGTTCTCAAGAGTTATCGGCGAAGCGGGGAGCCCGGGAGACTTATAACTTGTCCGACAAAACATGTTTTTTTGAAAACCCGGAATACGGAAGTCTAGGGTTGCATCTTCTTTTTTGGCATGTTTTTTTTCTTTTTTGCTTGGTTGCGACAGAATATGTTGATGTCACGTTTCGTATGTAGCTGCGGGGTCGATGACTACCGGTTCTCTGTTTTTAGTCATGGTTCGCTTTGGCAGATTTTTCTTTTTTGGATTCTGTTCTGCCGTTTCCGCCTTCCTTCTGGCTGCCTACACGCTTCCTATCGTTTATGTGTATGCACATACATACCGTACATGAGGAGGTCCGTTCGTCGACGTCACCGATGGTGGTTTGCTTGATTACTTGTACAGGTGAGATCACGTTTTTTAAACATTTAGTCAAACCCTTGTGCCACTGAGGTTAGTGTGTGTACATGAACCAACTCCTTCAGAGTCCTACGGATAAACTGAAAAGTAAAAAAACCTCGAAAAATGGCGAGAGGATTCCTCGTAACGAGCTGGTATTCCATTATGGATGGCTTGTCACTGACGAATGACCCTTGTCAATCAACGACTGCCGTCACAATCCAACAAGTGTTGCCTTTTTCGTTATCTGTCTATTCTCGTCTCTTCATTCCGGCTTCACTGAAGAAGAAGAAGCTGTCAAGTTCGTAGCCCGGAATATGAACGACACACACACACCCCTCAGTGCATCCCATTTCCTCTTCTTCCCTCCCCTCATTGGGCCTAGACTGAATGACTGCGTGCAAGTTGTGCCTAAGTGGGTCTTGTGGTCGTTGATCTGGATGGGCTGGCGGGGTCTGTGGTGAGGGGTTGTCGTAGCGGAAGTGTCGGTCTGGCGTCATAGACATGCATGTTGGTCACAATGGACGGGGTGAAGGGGGCATTCAAGTTTTGCCACGGAAAGTTCTTCTTGACGGCTCAATGAATGGGTTTACCGTTTGACGAGACGGGTCAATAATTGGGTCGGCTTGCTGGAGACATCAGTGCTTACGAGAGAGTCCCAAGCTACAGTACGTCTGTTCGCCTGGCGTACAGGACACGAGCTTTTTTTTCTTGCCTTCTTCTTCTTCTTCTTTCTGCGTCGAACTGTCTAAGCACATGGATATGTTGTCCAACAATAATATGATTTCTGTCAAGGCTTGATTTTCTTCATCTTCTTCCTTTTCGACGCACCAGCCAATCCGCCATTCTATTGCTTCTTTCTTCTCGTTTGTCCCCTTCTTAAAGACTGTTTAACCGACTGGTTTCAGTGGGAGTGAGTGACTGACAAGGGCTACTTGCGTCAGGCAATATCCCTCCAGCTGCATATCAGCCCAACTAGCCAGGCCAGACCCGGGCCAGGCTCCGATGTACTCCTTTGCGGTTCCGGCATGTATAGTATGCTTTTTTGTACACCCCTCCATGAAGCTGTTTGTAATTGTCCTCGGGGTTTTGCAAAGTGTGGTGTAAATTTTACTATGTATATGCATACATAGGTATGTCAGTACAACACACGTCCCAAGTGGGCACGTAGGCACTTGATTTGCTCCCGATACAGTAGTCCGAAGGAGCGCTTGTCACTACGATCGACATTCCTCTTGGCTCCCGATTTTGGCTGTAGCGCCGGAGTAGGAGTTAAACGACGACATGTAAGATATTCGACTAAGTGAGGCCGGGAGAGACCCGCTGGCTGGATGACTTTTTCGAGATGACAAGACTGTCGTCACTATCGTCGCATGACCATGTATAATCGGTCGAGGCCTGACACTCTGACATAATCACAGTGCTAGATAACCATATATGTGTGGAGGTATGCATGTATGTATGTATGACCAGATGTGCGTCTACATATGTATGTATGGACAGTCATGTGTAGAACATCACCACGTTTCGCCAGTCGATTGGCCAGTAGCCGACGATGCACTGTGACGCCATAAATAACGGTGAGGCCGGACGCGGACATATGTACGCACATATGTAGTTGTTGGCAAACCAAGAAAAAGGGGAAATCAAGTGAAAGTTCAGTACTACTGCAACTGGTGGTTGGCTACCCAGGCCGAGAAGATGGTTACATATGTATGTACAATGTACATACATACTACGCTCGGATGTATGTACAGGTAGGCAAAGTATTGCTTGTCTTCTAAAAGTATTGAGTCTATCGGTAGAAACCTTGATAATCTTAGATAATCTCACAAGTGACATTCCAAAACCATCAAGGCCCTCTTGATTCAGAATATATTCTCGCAATCATGCAGGTTTATAAAAGCTGAGAACAAGGTTGTCCAAGGCTGAAAGTTCCAGGGCTCTTGTAACGATCTGTGCTCGGTGTATGTGCCCATATTCCGTGTGTTTGTTCATCCATGATTCCTCTAGGACGAACTCCGAAGATGACGGTGCCGAAGGGGATCTATGGAGTATTGGCCGCATTTCCCCCGGTGGTGGCAAGGTATTCGCCGGAGAATTTCTTATCTACGATTTAGTTTGCTTTACATTTGATGCAGCGGGTCCATCTTCGCCACTACAAGGGGCGTTTTTTTTTCATGTATGTAGGTAGACACATACAGACGAAGATAGACATGTACATACATATATCTCAATGTAGACAGCCACATATGTCCTGCATGTACATAATGGTAGCCGGGAAATCATCGGATGTTCTCGTGCATACTATAAGCGACAATAGCTCAAATCAGAGTGTGTTGTTGGGGTAGCATTGAACTTGTGCAATTCGTAGCGTAGTATTGGCGGGGGTTTTTGGATTCCTTCGAGCTGTGTGATATCGTCATTGGCCTGCCGACTAAAGCTGCATGCATATGGACATGGTTCGTTTTATGTGTTTTATTTCTAAAGGTGTTTTATCCCTGAAGGGCGTGTGCATGCATCGTTTTTGATAGTGTAAAGTATCGAGTCGAGTGTAGTTCCCTTTTCAGAGTGTCAAAAGAGAGATGAATTTCTCGGTTTCCTTGCCACTTTCGGGTGGGTGCGGAGAAAGAGATGGAGGGTGTGGTGATACTGTCTGTATGGACATACATACATACATATGTCCATTCAAGTTTACAGATGTTTCTTCGCGGAATGGCGAGGTTGAATTCCCGATGTTCCGGCGTTCAACGGGCGTTTCTGGTCAGCTGGAAAAGAAAGACATGGCTGTCTTTTATAGCGTAGTATTCTATGTTTGTTGAGAAATGATTCCATTGGCCGGTATTCGGAATGTGCCGCTGGTCGGCGGTTATGGATCACTAGAGGAGAAAAGAAAGGGAGAATAAACAAGTAGTGACAGCCAAGTTAGGACTTACCTCATCCGCCCATCCTATCTTGATATTGGACACACATGTCGAAATATTGATATCTTTGGTCCTGTGCAAAGACCACATGCCACATGGCCAGTCGTCTTCAATGATGTAATGGACGACCTCGTTCGTTAGCCCAACTAGGATGTCTTCTACCAAAGCAAGATCGGGCTCTGTAAGTATTGTTGAATATGTTGATTAGTGAGCACATGCATTAAGCGTGGTACTGGGAGCGTATGATTCCGACATTTGTAGTGGAAAAAAAACTGCAATAGCAGGCCATTTTCGTCGGACCAGCCACATGCAGGCCCATGGCTGTCTCCGTCACAATTGATACCCTCCTTGCATGTAACTTGAGATTCGTGTTTCTTTTGTTGTTTCCCGGTTGAATACGGACTCGGAGCCGATGAGGGAGGAAGTGGGGTATACGAACTCTTTTAAGGCGTGTTTTCGTTTTTGGGATTGAAGATATAGGCGTGTGACATGAGGAATCATGACTTTTGACGCGGGCTGTTAAAGGGAGATCTATTTGGTGGAACTCGTGATGTGACGCTGGTTTCTGGGCGATGTGGTACATTGTTGGACCCCGCACGATGGCGTAGATGGGAAATTTGGTCCTTCCGGTTGAGGTGGTTGTAACCAACTCCTTTTCTGATCGACAATGTAACTTACAATATATCCATCTCGCACAATAAAGCAGGCCATGTATTCTGCCCAATATGGTTGATATTCCAATCCTTTTATCATGCGAGGGCTACGCCCGACTAGTAAACAGAGCAGTGGTATCTGGCCCGGTTTCCGGGTCTACTTTATCTGCTATGCAATCCGTCTGTGGAGAACAGAATCAGGCAAAATGCAACGGTTTGGAAACCGGGGATTTATCGGGAGTAGATTGTTTGGTCGGTGAGGATTGAAAGTTGGCATGTGATGAGGCTGTTTTGACGTGGTGAGAGGAGTCTGTTGGCGAGTGTTGGCGGTTGGATCGGAGCTGAGATGCAGGTTGGTGTAGCTGCATGAAGGCGTAGTTGCATGAGGGTGGTGATTGAAGGATTAGGGTTTTTTTTGATAGGATGGGATTGGATGACGGGTCAGGTTACTTGAGGAGTTAGTTGGACGACATTGTGGTGTGATATGTGGTGGTAAGTACATAAGTGAGGTTCTAAAGATGGTGATGATGATGTTTATGGCCGTGGATGATGGATGTTGACGTGGTCAGTAGATTATAGGAGATCAGCTTCGCCTGTATGGTACAACCAATGTTGTGTAAATAAAACATATGGTTACCTGGCCACGGTAGTCCGAGTTGGGCTGAGAGGGTAAAGGTCCGATACTTGACGGAGTGTCACTCGGAGGTAACTAGTACACAAGGCCACGTGTAATAACAAGGATAATACGACAAAGATCACCACATAAGCCACATCTCCAGAGTACAAAACATGTTGATATATCATTGATATATCATGTACATAATTGTAGTCCATCCACCGGACTCGTCCAACACTACCATGACTGGTGCATGTCACACAAGCCATGATGCAAACCCATTGACCCGGATCACTACATAAAGTATGCACAGTACCAAAAGCCACGTATCTTATAGAACCGTAACAGTGGTTATAAGTTTCTTAGGTTATAGTTTGACTTTAATGTTATTCTATCGTTAGTCTCACACCGGTCTTGCTGGAGTGGACACGGGACTTTAGGGTGAGTTCGGTAAGTCTCGGTCAACACAGCGCACAGCGTACAGCCACACCGAATACCGAGCAACCCGAACCCCACTTTGACATCGTGATCTCATTAGGGTTATGTACGTCGATAATTACGGGTTTGGAGAGGTTGGGATGGATTTTGACTTGTATGTAATTGTGACTTCTCTGGCGACATTTTGGTGATCTTTATAGTGTCATTGTTGACTCCTTTTTGGTAAGTTTTTAGGAAAGACGTTCTGGAGGAACAGTGGCTGACATTCCGCTCATGCGATCAAGATACATCTTACCAGAACGGTCTAGACACATCTAGACGCGACGACGTGACACACGCTACTTTTCTACGAACATCACGATAACCCCGCCTTCCACGATGGCCACCTTTGTTACGGAACTCTGGGAGTCAATTTTCACACCGGGTCCAACACCCGTTCTCGTGAAAGCCGCCAACTGGACCTTTGCAGCTCTTCAACTTCTTCTTGCGCTATTGTGGTATAGCACGCGGAGTATGCACTGCGTAGCACTCTCGTGTATCTCGGGAGGTCTTTGGTGGGCTATTAACTGGTTTGTCCAGGAACTGGAGGTTTATAAAAAGGAAGAAGCGGCGAGGAAGGAGAAGGAGGAGAAGGAAAGGGTTGAAAATGAGGATGATGAGGGGGCTTCTACGGAGACTGAGGGGGCCGGTGATGGTGATGGTAATGGTGATGGCCATGGGAGAGAAGATACGCCGGTTGTTAAGGAGGAAGGACTTAAGAGGAGGGTTTTGGGAGGCGCGTCCGGTCAGACTACGGAGGATGAGTGGGAACGGGTCTCGGAGTATGAAAAGGATAAATAAGAGAGTTTGGTGATGTCATTTCTATTCTATCATGTGATTGATGTCGGAGGGTGATTCTCCGGTTAGGCTTTGAGGCCGACTAAAGCTGTCCACGAGATGGCCCGGTTTAAGTTACCGGGTTAGGTTAAGAAGAAGGAACCCTTAGTGGGGTCTAGTTGGGTTGAAGCTCAATTGTGGTGTATTCATGGTGGGGTTCCTTGGGGGAATGGAAACGAATAGAGTGTTCTGTGAAGATATGTGGATATTGGGTATTAACGATACGGGGTGACGAGTATGCGCCGTTGACTGACTGGTCTGGTTCTCAACTAGAGTATACATGCACTCGATACAAGTCAAAGCTACAAATAAGCCCCACGTTCTATCGTGTATACATGGATATATCCATCAACTAGCCTAGCAACGCGTCGCTTGTGATTGGCGCTTGTTAGACTGCTCAGCTGTCATTGAAGTAGCTAAAGAAAAAAAAAGAACCCATCGTAATCCATCGTTCCTCGTCTTGTCCGTATCAAGTCGTATGTCTCATGTCTATACATAGTTTATAAAACATACATTCCAGTGGCGTCACGGAGTATCTAGACGTGCATATATCCCATTCCACCTCCGTAGTCCGGGCGTCATCAACCCGCGTACCCTCCTCCTATATCCATCTCATCATTACCAAGGAACCAACCAATCTACCACGCCCACATCAACTACATCCAAAACCCACGAAACCACCTTCCATAAATCCAATTCCATCCCTTCCAGTCCTAGAAACATCAAATTCCCCCCTCCCTCCTTCCCGTCATACCATCCCCTTCCCCGCCCCCTCCTTCCCAATTCGAACTACATGCATATAAAGATATACAAACATAACGTAGACCCGCGCAGCCCAACCATAGCCCAACGCGCCTTCCCCACCATTCTCAACCGGGAAAAAAAAGGGCCTCAACCTGCTTCTGAGCTTGTAGATTTGAACAATTACCCAATGGGCTGACCTCTCTGGAGAAGAATTGGTCTGCTTTGGACATTGTTTTGTTGTATCCAGCCTTGTTGGTCCTCGCGGGGTTAATTGGACCTGCCCCCCATATGCATCTGCCCCGCCCCGCCGCCCCAGGTCAGGGATTTGTTTGTATTGATGGATCGAGCTTTGTTGCCGGAAAGGGGAGCTTTAGTAGCTTGTAGAATTAGAACAAGAGACAAGACAGCTCCAATATATTAATCTACCAGGTTCCCGCGTCTTTTCTTCAAAATCTCTCCCCTTTTTCATTCCTTCCCTTTTTCTTCTTTTAACATTAGAGTCTTTTGGCTTTTGCTTTTTGTTTCTAGATATTGTTATTCAATATGGCCTCTATCCAAACCGTCGAATTCACCCCCTTCCAGGACCAGAAGCCCGGCACGTACGTTCCTTCTCCACGATATCCCGCATAACCCATGTTCCAAGCCTAACCCGCCCCATTAACAATATAGTTCCGGTCTCCGCAAGAAGGTCGTCGTCTTCCAGAAGCCTCACTACTCCGAGGCCTTCGTCACTTCTATCCTTCTCTCTATCCCTGAGGGTGCCGAGGGTGCCTTCCTCGTCATCGGTGGTGATGGTCGTTTCTGGAACCCCGAGGTCATCCAGCTGATTGCCAAGATTGGTGCCGCGTACGGTGTGAAGAAGCTCCTTATTGGTCAGAATGGTATCCTTTCTACCCCCGCTGCCAGCCATGTCATCCGGAAGCGCCAGGCTACCGGTGGTATCCTTCTGACTGCGTCGCACAACCCTGGTGGTAAGTTTAAACGTCTTTGTACGACCATGTGCAGATCACCAAGCTAACTAGGTTTCTAAATAGGTCCCGAGAATGACTTTGGTATCAAGTACAACCTCGCCAACGGTGGTCCCGCCCCCGAATCCGTCACCGACAAGATCTACGCTGTCTCCAAGACTCTCACCTCCTACAAGATCTCCTCCATCCCCGACATTGACATTTCCACCCCCGGAACCACCACTTACGGTCCCCTTGAAGTCGAAATCATCGACAGCACCACCGACTACGTCGACATGCTCAAGGAAACCTTTGACTTTCCCCTCATCAAGTCCTTCTTCACCGCCCACCCCACCTTCCGCGTTCTCTTCGACGGCATGCACGGTGTCACCGGACCCTACGGCAAAGCCATTTTCGAAACCGAGCTCGGTCTTCCCGCCACCAGCACCCAGAACTGCATTCCCGCTCCCGACTTCAACGGTGGCCACCCCGACCCTAACCTGACGTATGCGCACGAGCTGGTCGAGGCCGTTGAGAAGGATCAGATCCCCTTTGGTGCCGCGTCTGACGGTGACGGTGACCGGAACATGATTTACGGAGCTGGTGCCTTCGTTTCTCCCGGTGACTCCCTTGCCATCATTGCCCACCACGCCAAGCTGATCCCCTACTTCCGCAACAAGGGCGTCTTTGGTCTTGCCCGGTCCATGCCCACCTCTGGCGCCGTCGATCTGGTCGCTAAGAAGCAGGGTCTTAACTGCTACGAGGTTCCCACTGGCTGGAAGTTCTTCTGTGCCTTGTTCGACGCCGATAAGCTTTCCATCTGCGGTGAAGAGTCTTTCGGTACCGGCTCTAACCACATCCGTGAGAAGGATGGTCTCTGGGCTATCGTTGCCTGGTTGAACATCATTGCCGCTCTTGGCATGCAGAACCCCGAGGTAACCCCCTCCATTGCCCAGATCCAACGGGACTTCTGGGCCGAATACGGCCGGACCTTCTTCACCCGGTACGACTACGAGAACGTAGATTCGGAGGGTGCCAACAAGGTGGTCGGGGTCCTCAAGGATCTTGTCGCTGACCCATCCTTTGTCGGCTCCACTGTTGAAGGCCGCACTGTCACTGAGGCCGGAAACTTCTCCTACACTGACCTTGACGGATCTGTTTCCGCAGGCCAGGGTCTGTACGCTAAGTTCTCGTCTGGTAGCCGGATTGTTGTGCGGTTGTCGGGAACTGGTTCGTCGGGTGCTACTATCCGTTTGTACATTGAGCAGCACACTTCGGAGGCGAGCGAGTATGAAAAGGATGCGCAGGAGTTCTTGGCTCCTGAGATTAAGTTTGCCACTGAGCTGTTGAAGTTCAAGGAGTTTGTTGGCAGAGATGAGCCTGATGTTAAGACTTAAGTGTTGGGTAAAGGGACAAACGTATTTAATGATTGATGGATCAAGACTTGTTGGTACTGGTTGAATATATATACAAGACATGGTCGGTTGAGACCGCGTACATATCTAAGTTGGTCACGTGGAAGTTCTATGCAACGAAGGGGGAAATAAATGTAACAAAACATAATGATAATAGCATAAAAGCATCAGAACCAAATCAGTAAACCTTTAAAAAAAACTAACAATCCAAGAAACGACAACACGCAAAATGACCAGAAAGTGAACAAGCAAAGCGAAACGCATAAAAAATGAACATCTATCCCATGAGGAAACAACCCGCCAAAAGCAAAAAAGAAGAAAAAAGATAAAACAGTAAATCCAAAACAATAAACCAGCAAAGTTGTCTCCCTCCTTACCTTGTCACCAGGTCATGACAAACTACCGTGTGTATAGCAACAATCACAGATCAAAGACAAGCCAACAGACTTGGTCGTTTCCATGAAGTGCCACCAACGGATAATTAAATCAAGATACCAGTGATAGGCAGTCTCTGCTCGACAAGGGAAACCCACAACAACGACAACAACAAGAACACCAGTGACGAAATCCCCAGCCTCCAAACTTCTCCTCCAGAAATAGCAAAAGACACTCGTTGTACGCAGCAAAGTCTAATCCGAACGGCTTGCTCTCTCGCAACCGAGAAATATATGCAAAGGCCAATGAAGGGGGATAAAACAAAACAAGCTAACAAATGCAATCTATAATCAAAACGAATGAATAGTGTGTAAAAAAGGGGGATGTGTGTATGACTCCGTGAAGAGACGAATCCAAGGGGTGTGTTTTATGAGAGCCAAGACATAATGGATAATGGGGAATCGTGAAAGAACAACGCGTAATATAAACAAAAAGTCTCTCAGTCGTGAACAAGCCATGACCGGCGGCCAATCGGTCAGACCCAAATGAACTAACGAGCGACAAAAACAGTCCGAGGACAAGCGAACGGACAGACGGACAACGAGGCGGAAGAGGCGGAAGCGGGGGCGAAGAAAGAGGTCGAGCAGAGACCGCAATGTGAAGTGAAGCCTGGGAAAAAATCACGTGAGTAAACTCTCCCAGAGAGACCCAAGTGACGGAGGAAAAAAAAACTCAATCACCGAGCCGACGGAAGCGACTTCTAAGCGCCCGTCGCCGACACTTTACGAGCAGTGGCAGCAGCAGCAGCCGAGGCATTGGTGCCAATACTGCCTACGCGACCGCTGGTCTTTCGTACGCCAGAGCCCTCCTTGGACCGTAATGCTGAATCAGAGCCCGTAGTGCGCTTGGCGGCGCGCACCTTTGCTAATGGGCGAGTGCCTATGTTCTCAATGTCTTGAGAGGCGTCATTGTCAATTTTGGAGTACTGGATATTGCTAACAGAGGCGCTCGTACCATGTGATACGCCAGCCGACGCTGATGACGACGGTGGCTGGTGGCTAGTTGACCGTGACCGATTGTGCGGGGCGGCTGCAGACCGATGTGGCGAGGGCTGGTGTGCTGATTTGCGCTGAGACTTGCTTCTAAGATGAGCCTCATCGTCAGGTAAGTCCTCGGCGCCGCGTGACTGCTTAAGAGAGGCGACAGCCTCGACGGGTGATTGTTGGCGGGCATTGCTGCTTTCTTCTTCCTCTTCGACTGTTGGTGGGTTGCTATTCCGGTTGTATGGGTAATGGCGGTCGCCCATGCGAGCAGTCTTTCGCGGTTGTCCTGGTGTGGGGGCGGGCAAGTAATCCTCCTGCACACCAACGTTGTTACGGTCGTCTACTTCACTGAGAGGAGTACGACTCGAAGGACTGCGGTTGTGTGGTGGTGTCTGAGAAGTTGGCGCAGTACGCATGGTCTTGTGGGCGCGCATCGGAGTAGCAGGCGTGGGGTTAGACATGGCCATTTCGCGACGGAGCTTGGCCTCAACACGCTCCTCAACCCACCACTCGCGGAAAGTACCTTGGTTCAAGTGCAGCCAGTGCTGCTGGGGGCCGACAACCATACCAGGACGCATGAAGCGCATGAAGGAGATGACCTCGTTGGCGGTGAAACCGTGACGGTAGATCAGGTAAGCACCAATGAGGCAGCCAGTACGGCCAAGACCAGCCTTGCAGTGGACAGCAATTCCCTTCTTCTTGACAGTAATCATTTCGTGGGCGAGGCGGATAAACTTGCGGACTGTCTTGAGCGGTGGGCAGGTACCGTCGTCGAAGATCATGTCCAAGTGCTGGATACCGAGAGCCTCAAAGTATGATGGTGAGTACAGAGGTGAGTTGAGACGGACTACAAGACCAATGTTGTTGTCAGAGAAGTGCTCGAGCACGTTCTTGAAAGACTGGTTAAGTGTTGGGTGAGCGTAAACCTCGTCGACTGTGTGAGGAAGAGCGTTGTAGAGATCGGAGCCCTCGGGGAAGCGGGTAGCAGGAGACTGCTGAGGTGAAGCAAAGGCAAGGAAATCAGGAGTGACCCAGTTGAAATCACCATGCTCGACGCGCTCAAACTTTTCGTATTGGTCGAGATCAAAGTTTTCGAGATCGCAGCATTTTTCCTCCTTGGCCTTCCAAACACCGTAGACTACATCTTGGACAGTAAGGCCATAATCGGCTTGTGAGTAACCAGCATCGCGGAAAGGCATCAGCGGGGGGTCAACCTGGGCAATCGGGGCCAGGGCAAGATGGGGAGGCCAGTTTTGAATAAGAACCATGTAGCAGGCGAGCATGCAAGCAGCGTTTGCGCGACCTTTCGATTCAAGTTAGCGCATATTCGAGATAGCTCGAGTCAGGTAAATAACAACTCACTCTTGGGGTCAGATCTGCTCCAGAAGACAATTGGCCGATCCTTGTTCTCCTTGGCGGCAAGAATGTCGTGGAAGTAAAGGGCAAAGCGGTAAAGGTGACCAATGTGAAGCGGGCCAAAGTCATGGTGAAAGGCGTTGTAGAGGAGGCTATCGTCTACAGTGAAGTAAGTTGGCGATCTTCTCGCGGATGATTCACCAATGCGTCTGCGCGACGGTGAGCGGTTAATAGCGGCGGCGTCAGATCCATAGGGGAAAGGCGTGTATGCATCAGGCTTCTTATCGTAGGCGGCGAGGTACAAGCGGTCTTTTAGCAAGAAATGTTATGTTAGTCTGATGTTATGGTGATAGTACAGGTAAAGCTAAACTCACCAGGAATATACTCAACCACCTGGCCGATGCTAGTGTTTCTGGAAGTACGCGACATGGCGATGGATCGCGATGCGGTGTTCTGGATGTTCTGGAATAAAGCGACGAGGCGAAACTCAAAAGGATATAAAAGAAAGAGATGAATAAATCAAGACTACAATCACCAAATAAGGCCAGAGCAACAAAGCAGCAACGCACTTTCAAGAAAGAAAGAAAAAAAAACGAAAGAAGAGAAAGAAAGTCCAAGTCCGCGATGACGGGACAAAAGAGAACGAGCGAGCGTTATGGATATGTAATGTAAGAAGTACCGAAAAAAATAAGTAAAAAAAAAAAAAAAAAAAAGA
>JSUI01006438.1:45088-66466 GCA_000833645.1 Huntiella omanensis
AACCAAAATGATGCACGTATGTAGAGTATGTATGTACAGTATGTAGCGTAGGTCAATCCCGAGAAAGCTAAACAGGGAAAGAAACACAGACGCCGTGAGGAGTAAGAAAAACAATGCACCCAAAGCGGAAGGATGGCGGTTGCCAAGGTGAGGAAGGAGGGTCTAGTTGGGGTATTTTTCAGGAATGGAGTCTTTATTTACTTTTTGGACAACTTTGCGAAAGTGAAGTGGACATATCCAGCAAAACTGGATATGGTTGGTTGATTTGTAGACCAAGTATATGGGTCATTTGAATATGAAGTTTGATCTCATTGGTAACGGGCGTCAATTTGAAAGTATGTTTCGTCTCTTCTTCTTGTTCTCCTTTGCTATAATGACTCGCTCTGCTCTGCACTGCTGCACTGTCCACTTTTTCCTATCCCGCCTAAATCTACAGACAGGGGAATCTGCAAGTCGAGGGCTGGCGTTTATTCGCCCTGCCAGGAGACATGAAAGAGGGGCCAACCCATCACCTCAGAAGCCTCATTTAGAACAGGTGAATCATGATAACCCTACTGTATATAGCTTCTGCACATATACACTCTAGCCCCGGCATATGAACAACATGACTTGCATCATCCATCGGTAAACATGCCAACACTTTCCAGGACACACGAGACTCAGAAACTCATTCATATACTCGAAACTCCCTTCCTTCAACCTCAAATCACTACTCATCACCCAGAGAACGCATAAAAAACTGTTCATCCCTCATAGAGATACCCCTACTCGTCTCCATGGTAACCAGACTTCTCCAGCCTCAAAACTAACACAAAAATGCCCAATCCCCTCATCTCCCTGCATAAATATCCCCCATTTGGGATAATTAACCTGTTCTCCCGTTTAAAGTCGCGCCACACACGCTATGTCGTGTCTGGCGTTTAAATGTGGGGGTTACAGAACCCTATGGTGTGATAGACCCTTGTATACCCTACCATTGTTGTCCGATCTTTTTGAGGTGTGACAAAGTACTACATACTGAGTTTGTCACTGGAGTGATGACTTATCATAGATAGTACTCTGTAACTCATTCAATATATTATAACCTTTACTAAATTCACAATTAAATACCCTTTTACTCATTGAGAGTCACTTTCTGTTAATATCCAACCCATTACTGACTCGGTATATCATCCCTCTCATTCCACCTTCCATTCCAACAAACCACCTCAAAAGCCAAAATGACTCCCGTCAACCCCGCCTTCCCCTGCGAACTGTAAGCTCCCCCCCTCCACTCCAACCAATCCCAAACTAACAACAACCAAGGACCCTCCAAATCCCCTTCGCCACCCCCCGTCTCGCCACCATCGCCCACCGCGTCCTCTCCGTCGACCCCGAACTATCACCTCTCGTCCAACGCACCTTCTCCCTTCCAATCCCAACAACCCTATCCGTAGCCTACTCCGCCACTACCAACCGGATGCTCCGTGTAGCGACGAATTCGTTCATGGCTAGTCTCCGTTTAGTCTTGGAAGTTATGGAGAAGATGGATGGCGATGCGCTTGCGTTACCGGTTGACTCGGATGTCGTGGAGTAGGAATTGACAAAAAGTAAATAGATGCTGAAGTAAACATGCTGAAACATATCTTGTGTGAATAACCGCCGATACTTGCCGATATGTAGTGCTACAGAATGACACTTCCGCAGTACCCGTCGAGACCGCCGAGACGCGGTACTATGCGTTTAGCCGCCGTGGTTGATTTCGTGTAACCATGATCAGTTCACGAGACTAGACTTCACAAATAGATGATGGAAAATATGACACAGAAATCTCATACAGCTGGAATATCCAGCCAAGAGCGTAGATTAATCAAACAAAATATCCCACTCCAGTATCCAAAAAGCAAACCCAAACGCCCAAGTCCCAATCCTATATACTTTTTTAAACAGAAAAGAAATGCCTTCTAACCAGATTACTCTTCGACAACAGCAACACTCTCCACCTCATTGGCCTCATTGACCGCAGTGACCTCAGTAATAACCTCCTTCTCCTTCGTACTATCCGCACTCTTCTCCTTCAACTGGCATTCCAACTCCCCAACTCTCTTATTCGCCGCCTCAACCTGTTGTTGAAGTTGCTTGATATACTCAATAGCCTGTTCCACCGTGCTAGCCTTACTATTAGGCACATTCTGCCCCTTTCCGTCTNAGCAAACCCAAACGCCCAAGTCCCAATCCTATATACTTTTTTAAACAGAAAAGAAATGCCTTCTAACCAGATTACTCTTCGACAACAGCAACACTCTCCACCTCATTGGCCTCATTGACCGCAGTGACCTCAGTAATAACCTCCTTCTCCCTCGTGCTATCCGCACTCTTCTCCTTCAACTGACATTCCAACTCCCCAACTCTCTTATTCGCCGCCTCAACCTGTTGTTGAAGTTGCTTGATATACTCAATAGCCTGTTCCACCGTGCTAGCCTTACTATTAGGCACATTCTGCCCCTTTCCGTCTTTCTTACAAGTACCAGCGCTATCGCTACCCGTCTCATTATCCTTCTTACCCGCATTAGCCACCGGCGGCAAAAGTGTGGCGATTTCCTGAAGCGCCAGATTTATGCGGTTTCTGCGGCCCTGCTCGGCAATCTTGTGTGACGTCTTCTTAACCACCAAGGCANACTCCCCAACTCTCTTATTCGCCGCCTCAACCTGTTGTTGAAGTTGCTTGATATACTCAATAGCCTGTTCCACCGTACTAGCCTTACTATTAGGCACATTCTGCCCCTTTGCGTCTTTCTTACAAGTACCAGCGCTATCGCTACCCGTCTCATTATCCTTCTTACCCGCATTAGCCACCGGCGGCAAAAGTGTGGCGATTTCCTGAAGCGCCAGATTTATGCGGTTTCTGCGGCCCTGCTCGGCAATCTTGTGTGACGTCTTCTTAACCACCAAGGCATCGGACAAGGTAGAAGGGTATGAGACACCTGGTAAGACAGTTCCCTCCACCAAACGTTGGTAGTTAGATTTATGTTGCAGCTGGGCCGCCAGGTCTTGTGAGCCGTTCGCCATGGGTTGAATGTTGGGTGAGATCCGGGGCAATAGGGCTGGCGATGCATGGATAGAACCCGGACGTCTACTTGTGCCACTTGTGCGTGGGGCAAGTTGTGGCGTCTTCCGGATCGCCGAACCACCAGCCGGCAGAATCTGGGGACTGGCGTTTACAGAAGAGGAGGTGGTACGTGGTGGCTTAGGAAGCATAGGTGATGGAAGAGGGGCAATGTATTTTGCCACGGGGACAGTATCGAGCGTTCCCTGCATGGGCGTATCAATAGCAGGGCAACCAAGGACATCCTCAAAAGAGTCTGGCAGGGTAAAGTCGTCGGTAGTAGGCGAAACGGTAGGCGTAGACATACCAGTCGTGATGGCCGTGATAGCCGGTGATGAATTGGAAGATGTCCGTGACCCGGGTAATCTCATAAGTGAAGCAGGAGTAGCAGGAGTAGGTCTTCCAGCAAACTTCTTAAGCGCCTCGTTCTTTGAGTTTTGTGGCTGGATAAAGGCGACGCAGTAGCCGACTTAGTCCGTGGCAATGGGGGTGGCGGCATATCAGAAAGTGCCTCGGGCGAAACAGAGGCATTCTCTTCCATCTCAGCGCTACGTCCCCGCTTCTTACTCGCGTCGGCTTCGGCCTCGTTGATGACCTGAGTGGCAATTGATGGGTTAGAAGTAGCCACTGAAACCACGGTACCTCTTCTACGCATTGGCTTTGAAATAGGCGACTGGGCGACTTTAGACTTTGACCGGGTAGATTTGGCGGGGGTCTTGCGAGTCTTCTTGGATGACTCGGCGGTCATGTTGGGGGTGTTCCATGGCTCAACGGGGCCATTTTCAATGGTTGACTTGGCAGCAATGGCAGCTGCATGTGACCGATACTCAGACATAAGAGAAGGGTCAGGCTGGGCGTGAAGAGCAGGTGAAGTAAGTGGACTAAAATAGTTGCTAGTAATGGGGAACGTGGCGTCGACGAATTGCTGTTCTAGCGGGGTAACTGCGGGAGAGACAAGTGGTGTGAAACTTAACTAAGACATGTGACACACGAGTTAGATTACATTATTATAGATGTAGAAAAAGTAGGGTTGACCTACATCTTGAGCTTCCTTGAGCGAGTGAAAGCGGTTATCAAAAGCCTGTTGTGGCTGTTCTGGTGACATGAAGAACTGGTCCGGGTTACCGGCAACGAGATCCAAACTTCCGGGGGTCGGTGGTACAGGATTAGTATTGTAGTACGAGCCCATGGGTGCGATATGGCGATGGTGTGACTGGGAGCGTTCATGCTGCATCTGACGTTGATGTTGTTGTCTTTGTTGTTGGAGATAGTGGATTCTAGCGTCGAGTTCGGAAAGAACTTCATTTGGGGGAGCCATCATTTGGGCGGAGATGGGTTGATGGACTCCGACTGAGGTGATGGCAGCCATTGTGGAGGGCGACATGGTGGTTGTTACCGGGAGAGACTGAGAGAGAGTACTTGGGATATTATGAGAATGCGATGGGTCTGTGCCGGACATTTGGGTGTCTAGAGGATCAGCCGAGCCCGGAAGCAAGCCGAAGGGAAAGTCAAGACCGATATCATAGTAAATATCACCAGGATTACTCTGGTCTTGGGAATTCCACTGGGTACCGTCCATCATATCCATTGTTACAGCGATGCGAAGAAAACAAGGGAAGCGAGGTATATAATTGCTTTTTTTTTTCTTGAAAATCCCCAAGAGTCTGATCGGTCGGGCGTAGACGAACCGTTGCGGACAGACGTATGTATAATGCGCCTATAGAAACGGGAGATTCGCGACGGGGCGACGACGGACGTTTTGCGGTCGCGGTCGGGTGAGCGGGGTGGGGCCTTCGGTAAAGGGCCGTCCGTGAAGAAGGACCGGGTGTCTTTTGGGAAAGAGGAGAATAATAAGAGAGATGAAAAAAGGGAAAAAACTTGTTTTTAGAAAAGACGTATATGACGAATGCGAAGAGGAAAATGTAGAATATGGCAGTAATAGATTATAGAATCAGAAATAGACGTGGTCAAGTTCGTTGGAAAAAGAGAAAGTCTAATATGGACGTTGAAAAATCGGGGAACTAAGCGGTGAATCAGCTGCCAATGGATTCGTAAATATGTAGCGTAGGCGTCTTTGTAGCCGGACAGGGGTTTTCTTTTTTTTTCTTTCTTTTTTTTTGTTCAAAGTGATGTATTGAGCAAACAGGTCTTTGGATCTGAGCGTCAAAGTCAAATGCAGGTGTAAAGAAGCGAATATGCAGTAATTGAATAATAAGAAGACGAAAAAGAGAAAGAAAAAAAGGTTCAGGATAATGTAGGATTGATGGCTTCTGAAGATGAGACTAGAGGGTTGTGATGTAGTCAAGATAGACTGATTTCCGGGCTTTTATAGTAGGATTTTGTTTCTTTTCTCGGTGATGGGAAGGATTTTCGTTTTTGGGGCTTAATGTAAGAATAGAATGTCTTATGGTAGTTTAAAGTGTATTAAAAAGAAGAAGAATCGTGAGATTTGAGATTCGACGAGACAAATACATACTCATCGTTGGTCCCTCAAAATCTCAAAACCGAACGGCCCGAAATGGATAAATTCGATATTTTCTTTCCCTTCGTAGAAGCTTTGAAGGAAGCTTTGAAGGAAGAAGACTAGCTATGTAGTCACGGACAGTAAGCAAAGACAGCCGAGATGGTACCAGACAGAGAAGAAGGAAGTCATGGAGCTTTGTAGGTGGTTTCAACTTTACTACCCCCACATACGTTGATATTGAGTTGTGTTTCTGTACATTGATGGGTTTGTTAGTATCTTGGTATACATATCATATGTATATACGCCACAACTGTGACTTAGCCATGACCTAAACCCGTGAACATCCATTCATACTACATAGTAAACCTCCTCATCCGATAACCCGTACTTCGATACCACCTATCCGGCCATTCCATTCTCACCATCCGTGCATACAGTATCCCCTGATTCCATCCCACAAGAAATCCCAAAACCACTATTCACATGTACATACATGAACTCCGGTCTCCCCCGATCCCACTCATCCACTCTATAAGCCAACCCCCAAAGCCTCCTCGGCCCATCTTACTCATCAAAAGGACATCTTACATACATATGTACATATGTACATATACACCTCGCCTCAAACCAGGGCAGTGTCACCTCCCCAAATAGAAACAACTCAAACCCCGCCATGATATTCCTCACCTGTGACGTCGACGTAGCCTCCAACAAACCCGTCCATCAATCACAATTCCCCGTCATCAACCCCTCCAAACAAAACCAAGTCACCCGCATATCTAGTTCACGTCACACCGGCATTCAACTAACACCACATGACGAACTGACGAACTAAACGATACTCATCTTTTCCAAAGAATCATATCCCTCAACAACACAACACACTAGATCAACCAAATCTACCCCCTCAAAAAAAGAGCCTTCCCTACTTAAACCCAGCCAACCAAAACCTTCTTAATAACAACTTCACGATACCTATCCACTACACACGTTGTTCCGCACTCTTCTCTGATTGGTCGATCCTTAACAAGGGTAAGCCCCACTAAACCTTAATCCCAACCTAATCCATGATTCCTAGCATCATGAAATGAACTATATAGACTCACCAAAACCAGCCTACTACCAAGTTGTCATCACAAACACCCGCTATTGTGAACCCAAGAACCCACAAAGAGTCTCCGTTTCCCCCAATAAACCCAACAAGTCACAATCACCATGTCGGCTCTATTCCGCCAGCCAAGACGCCAAATTCTGTCACACTCTGTCAAAGTCTGTTACCCATCTACACGGACCAGCCAATATCAGAATCAATAAATCAGACTTCCTCCTTGTGAATCCCATACCAATCTAATACGTAAGGAAAACGGACAAACAACCGAGTCGGACGTCAGCCTTTATATGGACATGGACACGGCCGACCTGTCTTCTCCCGTGACAACTCAATGTATACTTCATTAGGCTACAGAAAGAATTGTATGTATTATGTTAATCGTTAGTAGTAAGTTATAGAAAACTAAACAGACCAACAAAGAAGAAAAAAAAAGAACACCTGTATAAATGATCCATGGCCACGCCATATGCAATCCCATCCTATCCCGAATGTATAATAAACTCAAAGAAACCAAAAAAACAAACAATACAAAAGAAATGGCCTTCCAGAAACCCATACAACGCCGAAACCGAGCCTCAAGAACCCAGAATAGAATAGAACAAGAAAAATAACTCACCCCAACATAACATCGCCCATATCTCTACTTCCATCCTCATCCATAGTTCCATCATCCCTCGTTCCAGAACCTTCAGCCTCCTCCGATCCATCCGCCGAACTTCCACCATCGCCCGCTCTTCTAACTAGTCCAGCCAAAGGAGAGGACACTCCAGGTGGCGACGTACCCATCGCCCGTGTCGAACCCGCTTCACTAGTCGTCTTACCAGCCGTAGTCACCAGAACCCGTCGGCTACTTGTGCTACTACGTCGACTTTCGAGGCTCCGGCTTAACGTCTTACTAACACCCTCAATCCCCGAATTCAACGACCGCCGCTTATCCTTGATCAACTTGCCAGCCACCGTAGTCATGTCAGCAACCGCCGACACTTTATTACTAGCCACAGTAGACTTTCCAAGACCAGGCGTAGTTGGCGCCCCCGGCTTATCCTCTTGAGCATCAATCAGATACCACCGGAGACCGTCAGAAAGTTGGAAGGGGTTATCATTCTCGCCCGCCATCGTGTTCCCCGAGTCTCCATCACCCCCACTACTACTGCCACCCTGTTGCTGCAGGTTCTTGGACAAATCCACTCGCCGTTCCTGAATCCTCGTAATGCGAGCAACCAACCATTCTCGCGTGCGCAGACGATGCGAATCCTGCTCCCGCAAAAAGTAATGCGGGAAGCCCACGTTGAATGCGGCCCAAGCACCTGAGCTCTGGTTCCTAGTCGGAAGGAAGAGTACCAAGTCGCCTTCTTTGAAGTTCTTGAATGCAATCTTCTCATGTGCGTCCTTGTTGGCTGAGTGCGCCTTGTCACGGAACATGCGAGCATCACGCTGGAACTTGCGCGCCACATGCTCCACGTCTTTGAGACGACGGTACACCGTCTCAGTAAACGTTTCCATGTCGAAACCACCCAATGAGTTGATAAATGCGATATACTTTTGCGCTTCGGACCCGGCATTGTTGTTGTTTCCGTTCATCCAGTAGATCTGTTCGAGATCTTCGCCCTCAAGCCCACTCTTGGTCGATAATGACGACGTTTGACGGCCCAATGGTGACAATGACGTCTCTGGTCCGCTACTGTTTGGAACTAGCTGAGCAACAGACCGCTCGGCCCTAGGTACCCTTGAGATCTTCATCTGAACACCCTCTTTAGTCACCACAAACCCAAGCCGCTCTAGCAATCTGACAAGCCTATCATTCTGCGTGTAAATACGCTTTGTCAGATCCTTAGCATTCTCCGTCCGAACTTGTAACACTGAGTCCAGACTGTTGAACTTGGCCTGTGCCACCGCCAGTTTCTCCTTGATCGACTGAAGTTCCTCCTCCAGACTGCCCACCTGAGACTGTCTGCGTGCGAGATCCTCCTTGAGCACTCCCATCTGTTTCTCGTCATCTTCAAGCTTCTGTCGAAGCGACTCTGAACCAGTTTCGCCATCAGAAATGTTCCTACGCAATTCGCTGATTTGCCGACGTCCCTGCTCAAGTTCCGCTTCGGCCGTTGCAAGTCGAGCCTTCTCCGTGGCAAGTGCCTCCCTGAGCTGCAAGCTGAGCGTTTCCATCTCTGATACACGCGCTCCAGACTCACTGACATTGGCCTTGAGCTCCCTGTTCTCCGTCTGCGTTTGATCAAGCTCGGATTGTAGCACCGAAATGTCATTCTCAATAATCTTGAGTTTGCCAACCACATCCGTAGCAGTCGTAATCAGATCCTCAATCAACTCACCATCCTCGCTGGGCACCTCGGCCCCGGGTAGCAGCTCGCGATGGAGGTCATGCAAAGCACGTGTCTGGCCCTCCGAAGCACCAATCTTCTTGGTCAAGGCCTTATTCTCTTCTTGGAGGCTGCGCATCTGTTTCTGCGTCGACTCAATCCTTTCCTGTTGCAATCTAGTCTCGTTACGCAGATACTCAACCTGCCCATCGTACCTGGTCTTGTCATCTTGTCGGTGTTTGCGCTCCTTTTCGAGTTCCTCCTCTAGCATGCGGAATCGTTCATCGTACTCGGCCTTCTCGTTATCACGAGACATGCCAAAATGTTCGATATCATCTTCAGTTTCCTCCAGTTTTTCACGGAGAGCTTTAATCTGATCCATCAGGCCTTTGCGTTCGGCACTATATTCCTTCTCTAGGCTCTGAAGATTGTTTATAAGATCCGTCTTAGTGGAGTTGGCTTCTTCGAGTCTCTCCTTGACTTCTTGCCATTCCTTCTCAATGTGCGATAGCTCGTCTTGTACCTTCTTTGTTGCTTCTTTCTCTGTAGAAAGCTCTCTACGAAGGTGGTCTAGCATTGGCGCGCTCGTGGAGTCGATACCATCAAGGTTGGAAAAGCGTCTGGTATCAGACCGTTTTGAAAAGTCCAAGCTGGTGGCAGAAAAGGTTCCTTGGCGGGACTGCGCGTGCGATTGTGGATGCAGCAAAACTTCCAGTCTTTTGATCCGACTTTCTGCTGTCATCAGCTTATGTTCTAAATCCGCCTTGTCCTTTTGGAGAGACTTGATGAGCTCGTCGTCACCACGAATCATGAAACTCGTAGAATGAAACATAGAATTGGTGTTTTCATAAAGACTTCCATTCTTGAATGCTTTAATCCGTTTGGTCTGCTGACGAGTGGGCACATTGAGTTCGTGTAAAAGCTTCTTGATGTCATCGATGAGTGGCTTGTCGATGTCACTCTTCTCCACAACCGTAATGAAATCTTGGAGATCCTTCTTCGTCATATCAGGCCACTCTTCCGAATCACCCAAAAGGTTGACCTCCATCCCCATTGCTGGAGAATCCACAGTGTCGTGACGGTATGTGCTTCCAACTATCTTGGCCCATTTCCGTCGACGTCTGGTTTCTTCGTCCTGGTACATAGCCATAGTGTTCGCCAAATTGGTAGAATCGCTACGCATCTTCTCCTTCCAGTCGCGGCGTCGGATAGCCTCTGTCATGAAGGACGCGTACATGAATGGTAGCTGGTGGATAAGTCTGAGATAATCGAAAGTGGCCATTGCCTCTTCATTCTTGCCAGCATCTGCCATGAGACTCTTGCACTTTTGTAACGCTGCAAC
Source organism: Huntiella omanensis (assembly GCA_000833645.1). Lineage (NCBI taxonomy): Eukaryota > Fungi > Ascomycota > Sordariomycetes > Microascales > Ceratocystidaceae > Huntiella > Huntiella omanensis. Next base: position 55,406 of record JSUI01006438.1, read on the forward strand.
AGTATCCGTGATACCACGCATGAAGACCCCAGAATCTGTAGCCATTGTGTTGCGGCATTGCGTAGCATATTGAAGAAGATCCATCAGCTCTCTGGCTTTTTGTGCGATGCGAGGAAGAAACTTTTCAGAATGTGTGCTTGCCATTCTAGACGCAAGCAACATGTCATTTTGAGTATCTGAGTAACCATCAACCATTGAACTGTCTGCTTCAATCTTGCGCAACAAAGTCTGGGCCTCCTCAAAAATCTGCGCTGATTCATCGCTGCGACCCATAAATGACCTTTCAAGCAACGTTTGAAAGGAATTGCTCAGTTCCCCAAATTTGGTATCCAGGTTTTCTGCCTCCCGATTAACGTTTTCAATCCAGGAAATCAAACTTTTCAATGCAGTAGAAGCCCATTTACATGACCGTTTACACGTCTCGGGGTCAAGCAAGTCTTGGAGTGTAGCTTCACTAGTCAAAGAAAGGCGTTTCCCCGTCATGAATGAAACCATCTGCGGCGAGATTGATATTGACTTTGCGATCTCAATATGTCTCTCCCAGTTTTTGGCCAACATATCGTTTTCCTTGATCGAACCAGTAGCCCATCTCTTCAAATCTTCGTGTCTGGTGTAGCATGGCTTGATGGCAAGTTCGAGGTTGGTCAACGCGACATCCATGCATCGAGCGATGACGTCAATTTCTTGGAACCTTTGGGTGTATGCATTGTCGAGTTCTTCGCATGATCCGACAACAGTTGCTGCCCACTTCAGGCGCCTGTGGGATATATCCTTCCACACGGCAATCGACTTTGGAGAGATATTGATGGTTGGTGGGTCGCTGATTTGTAATTGTTTGGGTGGCGGGACAATGTTGATGACGGCTGCTGATTCGGAAGCCTTGGCCGAAGATAACCTACTATCGTAGACAAAAAGTTCCGATTCGTTTTGGAAGTTGGCCGATTTGGCGCTACGGCCCTGGGCCGTCAGTATGACGACATTTTGTGGAGCCAGGCCGATATTGATGAGAATCCACTTCTTGAGATCGTCCAGACTAAAATAGGGCGTAAAGCGGAATGTCAGCATGTGTTGTTGGTTGTGCGTATGTGTGTCAAAAGTTAGGAATGCATGCGCCAGCAGAACATACAGATCCTGCCAGAGCGCACTTCAATTCCAGAATATCAACTGACCTGATGATTGTCGATGGGTCCACAATGGCTTTAGAACCGTTATGGGCGACGTAGAGCTCCATTGTCGCGACTCAGTGGCACCATTGCCTGGTGGACTGGTGATGATTGATAAAGGCAATGATTGAATAAAAGAGGCGCCTATTGATGGATTGCGAATCGACGGTACTGTCTATAAATTGTTGTTATTCAAAGCAGACGGGAAGAGAAAGTCGCAATCAGAAAATGAGATAAGGCGTGGTCATTCCACGATTAGCCATGTGACAGGGGCCGTGTGGTGTATAGAATGACGATTCGGGGGTGCGTGTGTGAAGCTGACGATGACAACCAGTCCCAGAAACAATGTGAGCGTGATTTCGAATATCAGGTGAAGAAATATATGGCGGCGGTATGGTGGAAGGACTCTCTCGCTACAGCAGGAAGCTGAAGTTGACGCAGGAGAAGCCCAACTTGGCAAAGGGTCACCAGGTAGGTCTTCAAATTTGGTTCGTCCTGTCTGCCACCTACATATAACAGACGCACACACACTCCACCGGCAGAACTCAATAAGTAGCCAATGATCGTGTGCGATAACGTTGCTTATGCGGTGGGTTTTGGAATTGAAATATCGCCTGGGTTCTCTTTGATTTGCTTAAGTTTGTTTGGGCTTTGATGGATGGCGATGGAAAAAATCATGTCCGCAAAATACACATTTGAAGCGGGGTGATGGATTATAAACGCCGGCACGTAACTCAACTCACTGCCAGGTCGCAACTGGTGGACAAGGCTTCAGAGCTCCATGTGTGAAAGTCTGAAAATCACGATATAGAGAATAACGATGCTGTATGCATGCGGAAGCCTGGATCTATTGTGCAATGTTCATGGAACCTGGTCAGACAGCCTGCGAGGATCACATACATATGATGGATTGTTCCTGGAAGTTCATTATGCGGTCAAAACCCTGTGACCCTAATGTATCGTGTGGCGGTATATCTCATTTGTGGCATTATTGGTGGCATTTGTGGCGCGAATGATAGCATGTTATGGTAACACGAGTACATCAGCCGCGGTCTAATGACGACTTGTATACATACGGCACTTGCGCCGTATCTTTTATTATCAAAATCTAGTTGACCAACATGAGCGATGTTGAGAATCCGGATGTCATGGAAGTCAGTATAACTGATGGACCATTACAGTTATCTCAAGATGAGAAGAAACTGTTAGAGCTACATGACCAGCTAGAGAAGCTACGTCTGGAGGCCGCCATTATCAAGGCCCAAAAGAAGGCCATGACACAATGTAAGCGTAGGATGTCATATGATTTTGACATATTGCTGATACGTAATCTAGCACGCGGGGTAGCAACTCCACAAGAAATCGAGGCGGCCCAGGAACGGTTGTTAAAAGCACGCTCTAGTTACACTCTCCAAAAAGAAGTAGTCGATAGTGTTCTATCGATGTACCCTATTTTGAAGGCCGTACACAACGGTACATTTGCCAACCCAATCGAGCGGTAACTAGAGACAAACTTCAGCCCTATCGACGAACTTTGATCTGCTAACACTCATACAGGGACTTGGCACCGTATTTACGTGCTCGTGATGAAGCATCGGTTGAAATCGCTCGCAAGTCGTCTGAGATCCGTACTGTTCTTGATGATCTAGTTGTCGTTCAAAGTGAAGCCCTTAAGAAGGCCCGCGAGAATGTTACTGTGGCAGCAGAGATGCTTGAATTGGCAGAACAAGTTAATCGCCAAAAAGAAGAGCCATTGCTGGACACAGAAGTTAGCGATGAAGTCAAGAAACTCGAGAGTGCCATCAAAGCCAGTCGACAGAAATGGCTTGTCATGAAGGGCACTGCAAGTGCTGTAGTAGCAGGTAGCGGCGTGGATTGGTCTAGCGACCCCGCATTACTAGAGATGGTTCTTGATCCGGAAGAGGATATGTGATTTGGCTTTAAGATACCCGTTTAAGTAGTTAAATATAAGCATAGCATTGACGCTGATAGTTACAGTGGACAAGTACTCAGTTCCGCCATGAGGTCTCCCATCTGGTCTTCTGATGATGATTAGGGTGACAACCCTTAATTGTTTAATATGGAATCCTCTGTCAGCATTGATTGCACCAGTGTGATATTATAGTAAAAGCGCACACTTTCAATAAAGCTCCATACGATGCATTAGCATACTAGGTCTCTACAAAACGATGATATATCAACGAAAATTGATAGCGCCAACACAAAATAAAACTGGCGATACCATTACATCGATATCAACCTAAACCCTCAGTCATCCAAAAACGGTAATAAGCAGATTCGCAGCCATAAAGCGAGAGAAGACGAGCACAGGTGTGAGGGAGCTCTGGGGGATAAGAGGCGGTTTGTCGCCCCACCTCACGCTCACAATCAGCCAGAAAAGACGGTCGCAGCGCGGCAAGAGCGAGTTTGACCGGGGCAGGGCGTTTTGGGTAAAAGGCAAAAAATAGAGCGAAAAAAACAAGGTGGTGACCAAAGACCGAGTCGCCAATAAACGAAAAAATAGGGCTATTTTTTCGCTGGGGGTAAGTAGGGCGTTACAGCGCGTTATAGGCGGTTTTGTTACAGTGGGCAAAAGTCATTTTGGTTGGAGGGAAGGAAAGAACGAGCGAGGGAAGGAGAAGGGGTGTGTGAGATTTGCGGCTAAAGAGAGAACAAGACGATTTCGTGGACCACAGGGCTTGTGTTGTGGGCGATTACAGGGCACACAGTGGCCGATTCCCAGTGATGAAAGGTGGTGCGAATTTGGTGAGAGCCGGTGTCCACTTGGCTTTTGCTTTGCTGGGTCATTACGGTTTTACGGTTTTAGCGGGGAACAGGCATGTGAGGGTATTGCTTTTCGCGCCTTTGGCTATTACTCTTTGTTTTGGTTGTGGAGAAAATGTAGTGGCTTAGCCTGATAGAAATATATGGAAAGCTTCGGCTGGCTGAATGCTGGCTGGCTGACTTATTGGGTGTAGCAATTTTATGAGCGAACGAATAGTGGTGGGAATCTGTGTGGCAAACGGCCCCTCGCGCATAGCCAAACAAGAACGATCAACGAGACGGTGGGTGGAGGGATGGAACTTTGGTGAAGGTTCGACTACCACCAGTAGAAACACAAGGGCAGTGTAAGGCCAGACAGTGTTAGTATGAGGTACGGATAGCTGCAGCTGTTTTATTGGAGGCCAACCGGAAGAAGCTTGGGGTTTCTCGATGTAAGCTATGGTTCGATTAACTTAGGTGGAGTCGGGTATGGTTAATAGCTTTACGGGAACCAATTGAGGATGGAATGGGAAACTATCGGGTGAACCAGGAAAAGCCTCTATTTCTATTGGCTACATACTACGATGGTCCATCACATTGTTATTTGGCTTGGCCGGTGAGGAACTTACAAGCTGAGACGCTGCATGGTTCACATTTGCAGTTAGCTATGTAAGTCCATATGTGTGTACAGGCGCATAGCAGGTGCCTCTTACAAGTCACGTCTCGCACACGATGCATATATACGCATATATACACACAGCCTCTTTGTACGCACCATATGTTTCTAATCAAAGCGGTCGTTTGTATCTTCTTCTAATGAGTGTGGTGGTAGATAACTGGTTCATAGAAGAACATAACTGTCCCCTTTTTGTCATTCTATATACAAAGCGACGTCCTCTGTTGCAAAAGTTTAAATTTGCCTTCTTCAAGTCTGGCACCTGACAAGCTATGACGAACTGGATGTCCATCTGGGGTTAGAATCGCGCTACCAGGGAAATCAACGGCCTCATCGAGTTCCCTAACACGAACATGTCAATGTTCGACCGTTCGAGAATTGACCAATCAGATGTTATGTTATCATTCATGTGGGTACCAGGGTCAGATCATATTTATAATTAACCCTACCATTGACCCAAATGGCATAGTTACGCGGGGTAACTAGGGACACAAAAAGGATTATATCCTACTTATACACATGACAATAGCATCACCAAAACAGAGGAGGTGCAACAAAAAACCTGTATATAGCACGCTACGACAATACAGCGAAACACAACATGTGTCGCATTGCCCAACCACCACCAAAATGACTTTTAACAAGTGTGCCTTGCTAACACATAAGAATCGGTACCCCCACTGTTTAACGTCGAGAAATAACGAGTACAGTATGATGCAGAAATACTGCAGGTTGGCCTGGGAACATGCAGAAATAGCAAAGTTGCTTATCTGGAGAAATAACTAGCAATAGCAAAAAGCAACAAGACGATTCCGGGCAGGGGAAACCGAAGAAGGGAAGGGGGTGCGCAGGTTCACACCAATAAGAGGAGTGAGTGTATGAGGGCAAACGGGAAATAAGGAAGTGACAAAGAAGCTCACAGAACACATAACATTTACGCCTAGCCTCGTCTTTCTTGCAGCGTGACCAAGTTGCTATTGCGTGAGGTGGGTAATAAATGTCAAGGCAAGTACACTAACTAGTGCAGTAGCAGTCGCAGGTTGGTCTCTTTTGGGTGAGAGGCGTTGCAGATTGTATTGTCACAGAAGAATGGAGCGGCTAGTAATGGGCCCTGGGGCATGCACATGTCCTGAAGAGGAGAGCGTGTACATACGTGTGTGAGTGTACAGTAGTGTGGTGTGAGGAAGGAACAACGGAGGGAAAACAAACCCACGCACGCACGCCTACCTCGTTTGGTGCTGTTTCTTAGTGTAAATAAGGTATTTTTTCACGCCTTTTATTGCGTGCATCGGTTTTTCTCTTTTGGTGCAAGTGGATGGCTGGATTAGACGGGGTCTCTGCGGTCCCCCTTTACTATGGCCATAGTAATTTCCCTGCTTTCTCTCTCTTTTTGAAGGGAGAAAAGTGATGGGCTGAAATGGGGCCGTTAGTTATAGGCCGTGTTAGTGGTAAGAAAGCTTATTTGGCGATTAGTATGTAGCTTTTTGGTAGCTGCGATATCCGGGAATTTGGGGGGTAAAAATGCATTCATGAATTACGAAAGTGTAGGTGGATATTGAGGAAGTCACAAGGAGTAATGTTGGTTGCATATGGCTCTTAAACACGAATCCTTGAGAAGATACCCCGCTTTATCAACATGTATGAATGTAAGTATGCACATAAATATGTACATACAAAACATACATACAAATAACTTGTCTACAAATATCCTCACCACAGTTATCTGCTTGTACTATCCCAAATCACCACGCATATTTGTCTGTTGTGCCAGTCTGCCAAAGCTTCTCTCACTGCAGCACAGTGCACACGTTAATTTCACCAGCATAGTCCTCCTTGGTCACCAAAGGGAAAGCACAGACACGAAGTGCCCAAAGACACGCCCAAGTGGTCTCTCCCTTCCCTACCGCAATTACAGAGGCGTCTCTCAGTCACTGTAAACCCAGCACACCAAGGCCGCAAAGAGTAAAAAAAAAGCTCCGTCAAGGAAGCAACCCATTAAAAACAACCAGTCACGTACAGTGCGAGAATTGGCATGCGCGCCTAGAATTCGCACGCCTGCCCGTTAGACCCAGTACGTACACACATACCACGCTTGAAGCGTTACTACCGCGACAAAACAAGCCTGAAGAGGCCAGCCCACTTAATCAGTCGGCCATAGTAAAAAGGCACTGCTTTGCCCGCTTCCCATACATTATTTCTTCCGCCTCTCTTCTCTTCCTCATACAACTTTTGCTTGTCTTTCTTTGTATACCGACATACATTTTTTTTGTCTTCATTTTCTTGTTCAGGATTTTGGTTATCAACCTGTGAGTACGCCTGTTTTGTTTTTTTCTTTGCTATGTGAGGGTTCATCGCTATGCACAATGGTGTTTCTTTGCTTGTTGCGCCGTTGTGAGATGCAGGCGACGAGGATGTTTTGTCGATGCGAGCCAACTGCCCGCTAGCTATCGAGTTTGATGGAAAGATCCGTCAGATGCAATAGTTGATGGGCAAAATGGGGGTATGCATCGCGTATGTTCTTGTTGCTTTTTATTCGCTTGGTTGTGGTTGCCGTTGTTGGTCATTTTGGTGATGGCTCGAAGCTATGGATAAGCTTGTGTTCCCCCCGCAATCGAGAACTTGAAAGGCTATATGCCAGATAAGTTTTTGATTGTTGATGATTCCAATGACGGAATCAACAATAGGAATACCTACTCTATTCATTTTTCATGGGTCATCAACAATTCATCTTCATCGTCACGAGCAATTGATTGGCCGATTAAAGTAATTGCATTTGTCGCGGGGTTACTTTTTCCCTTTTTTGTCAATCCAAGCTTGAGCTTCAACAAGTCCCGGGCTAGTGGCGCAACCACTTACACGGCTGTCCCGTTTTGGCGATTGGGGTTCAACCTTGTTTTGCGCACTGCCGATTTGGCAGATGTTCATGAACTACAAGCGAAACAATTACTGCCAATTTGATGAACCTAGCTGCGCAATGAAAAAAAGAGTGAACTTCTTGAACGCAAACTAATGGTGTTATTACAGTTTTCTTGTCATCTACCAACTCTCTTTTTTTCTCCCAAACCCCCAAAAAACACATTCACAATGCCTAAGGCTGCTACCTCCAAGCGCGGTACCAAGGTCGAGAAGACCCGCAGAAAGAAGGACCCCAACGCCCCCAAGCGTGGTCTCTCCGCCTACATGTTCTTCGCCAACGAGCAGCGTGACAACGTTCGTGCTGAGAACGAGGGTATCTCTTTCGGTCAGGTCGGCAAGCTCCTCGGTGAGCGCTGGAAGGCTCTTAACGAGAAGCAGCGTAGCCCTTACGAGGCTAAGGCTGCCGCTGACAAGAAGCGTTACGAGGATGAGAAGCAAGCTTACAACGTAAGTTTTCAACAGACAAGAAATATGTAAATTGCCGGCTAGTGGCTAACCATGTGTTTAATAGGCTGCTGCTGAGGAGGACTCTGCTTAAGTTTAGAGCAATTTCTAGTCCCTTTTACCAGACATCGCCGACCATCATACCCTCTATAGATACTTAGACGGCGATGTTTTCAGTTTTGTACTTTTTGGTTGCACGGTGTTGACTGGGGGGAAGATTTTGGAGGCACCGGAACTCTGGGATTATGTGCTTCTCTTGTTTTTTCTTTTTGCTCGTCGTGGTGTTGCTCTTTTTTTCCGGGGTCTTTTTTGCTTTATTGCCAGGGCTTTTGATGTCTTTCTATTCTTTTTTGGGTTCCCCGCGTTTGGGTTGTTTGGCATACTTTTATCTCTTGGGAGACCAAATCATGTGTTTTGTACGCTGCGTCTTGGATTATTATCAGGTCTCTTTGTTTTCTATTATTGGTATGAAACTGTCGTTTTGATTTACATTATTCAGAGTCTTGTGATTTACTTGTGTGACGTTTGTATTGTAGTCAGCCATTGTTAGGACCACTTCAAGGTATGTTGTAACCCTATGTTGCTTGTCCAGCAATGATTATTCATATGTTGTACATACATATGATAGCAGTAAGGTGATAGAGGCCTGATTCATTGGTCATAGTACGCCTTTACGGCTGACTGCATAAAGTGGAGAATATGCATCGAGCATGATTGATCGGAGAGACCTAACGTGTACGTTGGTATGAAGCTGCATGTTGCCTTGGTAAAAGTTGTTGGAAAAGAGACTTTTCGGTGAGTTATCCAGTCACGTGTAAGTTACGGAGTGGCAAGATAGCGGAAGGGAAGTCCGGTGTCGGTTTTGGCTATATTAGACGGAGATATTGCATATTGTATATAGATATGTTACATTCAGATTTGTAGTTGGACTTGCCTAGATGCGAAGGTGAGGGGATGCATGTTGCACAAGACAGAGTGAGACTGCATTTTCGGTTAGCGAGTTGTTGGTTATTTGGTCAAAGGAGGATTGAAACAGGCGAGTTGTGGCTGCCTTGAAGTTGGATGCAGATGGCGTGGGATTCTTGAGTGATAGTTACCGGGCGATGGATTAGGATGAGAAGCGCATGACTTGTTGTATGTACACTGTATGTGTTGTCGTGTACCGGGTGTTGTAGTTACATTTTGTGGGCATTTCGGCCGTTTCGGGGTGGGGCATTCCCTGGGATAGGAATGGGGAGAATGCGGGTTGATGCAGTGGGATCGATGGTATGGCGGTACTATGGGGTCACCGATGTTATATCAAGGCAAGTGTAAGAGAAGCGGTGTTGATTCGTTGTTGGAGCGGGGTATCTTTGTGGGTGATGAGATTGGAATATAAAGAGAGGGACTCCGCGGATATCGGAAGGGAGTCTTTTCTTTGTGGCTTGTGACGGGTTCATTTCATTGTTTACTCGGATATATTTTTAACAAAAGACTACATACCTTTAACATATCTTAATCATTACAAGAGACTATTCAATCACCATGCTTTACCCGGAACCTTCTCCAGAACGCTACCAGGCGACTCAAACACCACTGTTACAAGACCTCGCCAATAACATCCGTTCACTCACTACCATTCCAGAATTCCTACTGGAGCGGATTTCCGGCTCGCCCACTCAAGAAGCCTATGTCGACGTTATCTGTGATGATATGGATGTTGTTGGTCGGAAGATTCGTCGATACCTGGACTACGTGACGAGTGGAAACGTTCCGACCAAGACCATAGACAATATAAAGGGCAATGTAGCTCTCTTGGAGAAGGGTGTTTCTTTATGGACTAGAACTGTTCGGAAAGGTGCCTTGGATCGAAATGTTACTAGGACTGATGTTGGGTTGGGGAGAGCTTTGGTCGGTGTTGTTGAAGGTCTTGTAGGGTTTTTGGAGATTGGACCAGAAGCTATGGCAGATAAGAGATATACTGATGGGAAAGCATATGTCTGGGAGAAGATTCAGAGTGAGGATATGAGTATGTTCTATCTTGACGTTGTTGTTGTTGTTGATGATGATGATTACTAACAGAAGTAGAACAAGAACCACCANTGTTGGTCGGAAGATTCGTCGATACCTGGACTACGTGACGAGTGGAAACGTTCCGACCAAGACCATAGACAATATAAAGGGCAATGTAGCTCTCTTGGAGAAGGGTGTTTCTTTGTGGACTAGAACTGTTCGGAAAGGTGCCTTGGATCGAAATGTTACTCGGACTGATGTTGGTTTGGGGAGAGCTTTGGTCGGTGTTGTTGAAGGTCTTGTAGGGTTTTTGGAGATTGGACCAGAAGCTATGGCAGATAAGAGATATACTGATGGGAAAGCATATGTCTGGGAGAAGATTCAGAGTGAGGATATGAGTATGTTCTATCTTGACGTTGTTGTTGTTGTTGATGATGATGATTACTAACAGAAGTAGAACAAGAACCACCAAGGACGAGGGATATTAGATTGAACATGACCAATGGAGATGTCATGCGTCAAAGATGGCGATTGGCTCGTAATGTAAGATATATCCTGATAGAATGATTGTCGTTATCGATATACTAACATATCCAGAATCGTCATTGGCTTCAATGTATCGACTTCAATGATCTTCCCTCAATGGCTTCGTCCATGCGGAATGTTCCACTGTAAGTATCATACAATATCATATGTCAGAAGTCAACAAGACTAACTTATTCATATAGTCCCGAACTTGACAACTGTAGCTTCATAGACAGGAGGTCTCATCCATACGGTTCTCGCGAAATCCCCACCCTCCTTCACACCTGGANGTTGTTGTTGTTGATGATGATGATTACTAACAGAAGTAGAACAAGAACCACCAAGGACGAGGGATATTAGATTGAACATGACCAATGGAGATGTCATGCGTCAAAGATGGCGATTAGCTCGTAATGTAAGATGTATTGATAGAGTGATTGTCGTTATCGATATACTAACATATCCAGAATCGTCATTGGCTTCAATGTATCGACTTTAACGATCTTCCCTCAATGGCTTCGTCCATGCGGAATGTTCCACTGTAAGTATCATACAATATCATATGTCAGAAGTCAACAAGAC
>JSUI01006439.1:0-66512 GCA_000833645.1 Huntiella omanensis
TAGACTACAAGTATATGAAATGTGCGCGGCTTTCCGTAGTGTATCTGGTGTTTCACTCCTAGTATGGCGTGTTTTGAGCACTTGTGACTTATTCGCATGTCATCTATTTTCCCCGGTGTACTTGAGGAACTGGGCCACGTAAGTTAGCTACGATGACGGGGCAGTATCGGATATGTCGAAAACCATAAAGTAGGAAATAAATGTCTGGTTGATTGATTGATTGATTGTTCTGTTTATAACCTATTAGCTGGACTAGGTCCACTTTTTACAGGCCGGGAGACGGTTGAGACCCCGTAGTTTTAAAAGTTTTATAACCCTAACTGACTCCTCCTCAAACACCGTCCGGCTATCCCCCCACGGGCGCCCTAGGACCAACCACCGTCGCTGCTGCCTCCTTCTCCCCGGTGCAAACGACGACACCACACAACCAAAAACAACTGTNTATCTGACTTCGAACCTTCCAAAATCATGCCAGCCAGTTGCTTGTAAAAAGGGTATTCCGAGTATCGCGCGTTGTTGGGCGGATTTGTGTTGTCTTGAGGTGTCGACAGCCGCTTAAATGAGGGGGCGGACGCGGTTTGTCAACGAGGCTGACCTCAAGAGGGTGTAATGGCAACGACGAGCCTTGGAATAAACGAAAAAAAAGGAGAATGTGTTGTGAATGGGATTCCTTATCCCCTCAACGACAGATGGGACGATTCTGTCTTGAGTCCGATGGGAAAGGCATCTCAGAACCTCAAAGGTACCATTCCGAGGGTATTAAGGAAGAAGGTTGATTTTGGTGTTTGGGCCAATTAACCATGGGGTAATTCGATAGGGTTAACATCAACCCGTGGTTTGAGAACCCGGTGGGATGAAGGATTCTAGGCAGGTTACACGCCTTAAACATCACATTATTGGGTTGTCAGCGGAGGCAATTAAGGTGTGTGAAAAGCTGCATGTATGCTGCATGCCGGTTGTTTCTCCCCGTCAGATGTTGATTGATAATCAAGTGAAGCCAGCGAAGAGGCAAAAGCAAACGCCCCTTTTGATCACCAATCTCCTCGATTATANAAAAAAAAGGAGAATGTGTTGTGAATGGGATTCCTTATCCCCTCAACGACAGATGGGGCGATTCTGTCTTGAGTCCGATGGGAAAGGCATCTCAAAACCTCAAAGGTACCATTCCGAGGGTATTAAGGAAGAAGGTTGAAAATAAATGTCTGGATGTCGAGAGTCCTGGGCACCACATGTAGGGTTAGGGTATATGATTACCATTGAGAAAGCTCGCACCTGGTCGTAATTTGATGACGCGCCTTTACATGCAATTCAGGCTCGTGCGCTTAAACCAGGTGATATTGTAGGTGCATCCTCCCATTTGTATATTTGTGTGTGCAGGACTTTGTTCATGTGTTCATGTACCCACATATGTACATACATTCGCAATACTGGCGTGTTTTAACAGTGACCGCCAACGGGCTTCACTGAAAGTGTTTCCATTATTCCAGAAGCGCGCAGTCAAAAACGCCTATGTATGTTGTACTATGCTCCGGACCAAGGATTCTCACACCAACACAAGATATTACTAAGTTTTTTGTCTTCACCATGATCAAAATCAAGTCTAAAGCAACAGATTTACCACCGCCTCCCCCACCGTTATTGAATCTCACGCGATTTTTCAAATGCAAGTCTGAATTACAACGCGCTTTCGGCGTCCCAAAACCAATTGAAAAAGGAGAGCTAGAACAAGCTCATGAGTTACTTGATCAGACAATCTCGGCCATATCTGAAGCTGTGGACAAAATTCTCCATCATTCCACTATTCCCGCAAAGTTGGGTCCAGAGCTTGAGGACTTCAAGCGGCATTACCATGCGTTCCGTGAATGTCTGCCAGGGATCCGGACTTTGAGCTTGACCAGCGATGAATGCGTAGTTGAAGCAACGAAAAGCATTGTGGCCTCAATGGTTTTTCTGTTATCTACAACTATTGTTCACGTCATTTGCCTCCTTCATCCAAGATGGTTGTACCTCGGGGTCAGACGCGTGCGTCGCACTCATCGTGCCTTGAACATGGCCATTCCCGAGATTCTGCAGATTTTCGTCCCATGGGACACAGATGGTTTTCAGGTCTCGGATTCTTATGACATGTATATTGAAACTCGTACAGTCCAAAGCTGCAACCAGGTTTTTGAGACGGGATGTTCCGACGATCTCCGAAACTTGCTTCCTGTGCTGGAAAAGACGGGACAATGGGAATCACTGACTTGGAATAGCCGGTACGACACCTTGTTACGTGCCAGATTCGTTGATATCGGACGACTGTTCAAGAAAGCTGTTGGCATATGCAATAGACCAAAATGGGCCGGCCTCATGTTACCTTTGCCTTCTGAGCTTGCTCGCAAAATGGACGGTATCACTGGTCTATCAGCACGCGCCGACTTTCACATTCAGTGGATTAAACCTGACATCATGTCGCGCATCACCGAACAATTTCCAAATTTGGAAGAAACCATCTCGTTAGGAGATGCTAGCCCACACATGCGCGGTTCTTACAGTTGGCCAGGACGATGGCTCATGTCATGCGAAGAATACCAACGTTGGTATAACTCGGCCAAGGGTACAACTGATCGATTTTTGTGGTGTATTGGCGGTCGTAAGTGATGAGCTACTCAATCTATTGACACATGCTAACTGTTCAATTAGTCGGCGTGGGCAAGTCTGTTTTGATGTGAGTAGAAAACTCAGTCTATTGAAGACATCAGTGCTGCTGTTAGTAGACAGTGCCCAACACCATACTAATCGATCATCTTACAGGAATGGCATTATACGGTTTCACCTAGGTGACTGGAAACGTTATCCGCTATGGGTCCGCCCAATCATGGTCCATATGCACATGAAGTTTGAACATCCTTTGAATGAGGTGTCAATATTACAGGAGATACTGAAGCAAGTTTTGGCCCAGACAAAATCACCAACTAACTTGGTAGTATCGATGTATAATACACTTATTCGGGATCCTGAAGCGTCCATAGACCGGGACATGGTTTATGCTCTGTTACAGGAACTGACCGAAACATACACCACGTACATCTTTTTGGATGGACTAGATGAGTATGCTCCCGCTTTGGCTGCGCACCTGGTTCGGCGTCTGGTATCCCTCGGGCCAACTTCCCGAATCATCTGTTTCTCACGCCGCACCTCGCACATTTCTCCAGAAACCTATCCAGAGTTCACATTCATGGAAATAGAAGCGAACAAGCAGGATATTGAACCTTACCTACTCTATGCGTCAAAACGGTGGGGTATTCCTCCCGAGCATCCGTTCGCATCACCTGATACAAGACCGGCAGCTCTGGAGCAGTTGGCCGCTAATATGGAGGGAATGTAAGTACCCCGTGAGTCTTCTTTAGACTTTCATNGTCCTCTCACAGGAATGGCATTGTGCAGTTGCACTACGATGATTGGCAAAGTTACCCGCTATGGCTTCGCCCCATAATGGTCCATATCCACATGAAGTATGAGCATCTTTTCAATGAGGTGTCAATATTACAGGCGATACTGAAGCAAGTTTTGGCCCAGACAAAATCACCAACTAGCTTGGTAGTATCGATGTATAATAGACTTATTCGGGACCCTGAGGCGTCCATAGACCTTGATATGCTATATGCTCTGTTGCAGCAACTGACCGATGCATACACCACGTACATCTTTTTGGATGGGCTAGATGAGTGTGCTCCTGCTTTGGCTGCACACCTGGTTCGGCGTTTGATATCCCTCGGGTCAACCTCCCGAGTCATCTGCTTTTCACGTCGAACCTCGCACATCTCCGCAGAAACATACCCAGAGTTTACATTTCTGGAAATACAAGCGAACAAGAGAGATATTGAACCTTACTTGCTCTATGCGTCCGACAGCTGGGGTGTTCCTCCCGAGCATCCGTTCGCATCACCCGATACAAGACCGGCCGCTATGGAACAGTTGGCCGGTAATATGGAGGGGATGTAAGTATCCCATGAGTCCTCTTTAGACTTTTATATTAACGGTTCTCTCCACCTAGGTTTCTTTTATTGGCGGCACAAACGAGACAAGCTAAACGCTCTGATTATACGCATGAGCTTTTTGATCGCCTCGACGAGATACCCGACGCTGTATTCCGCCGATTTGACGTCACCATGCGGCGTATTTCACGAACTGCGGATAGCAAGGATATACATAATCTGATCGCCTGGGTTGCCGTGAAAAACCCACTGTCTATCACAAAGGATATTCCTTATCTTCAATCTCAGTTCACTGCTACAGACATGGCAACTATCAATCGCCTGGTTTTGGACAGTCTTGGTATTCTTCGTATTGTTGACGGTGACGGTGTGACATTTACTACTCGTGTTGCGGAGGCATTTGTCTCGACTGATTTCTCCGTTTTCTTCCCTACTTTTGTTTCTGACGTGCGACATGCTCTCTCTGCTGGGAACTTGGAGGATATTCCCGAGGAAATCAAGAATCGGTTTGAGCGATTAGAAAGCTTTTTAGCTAGTCGATCGCGGCGGGTGTTGAAGACCGTTGTACCGACCTGGGAGATCTGCAACGTTGACGACGAAACTGTGCCCCTTCCTGCTATCATGCAAGCCTAAGAATTGAAACTTCTAGCTGTTCACATCGATCGTGTAGTCATAGATCACTACATAAATGAGTTCACATATCCCTACATCTTGAGTTTTCTTTACTACATATAACATCCGTTACTACCTGTCATAAGATCGATCTAGTCTGTCATTCCTCCACCCCTCGTTTATCAATCCGTTCGCACAAACCAACCCGCCTCACCGGAGAACCAGCAGCCCGTTCCAGTGCTTCTCGAAGCCACGTACACTTGAAATCACCCCCTGAAATCTGTCGCTCAAAATGTATGCGCGACTCCGGGAAAGCCTCCGTGATCCGATGTAATAGCCGGACGGCTGTCGGGTTTGAAGCATGTTCGACACAAATTCTGTCGACGCTTTCGGCGCTGAAGTTTGGGGCATGTCTCGCTATGATACCGAGAATTTGTTCCGCTTGGTTAGGGTCTTTCAGTGATAAAGAGGTGTCGTCAATTCGGTACAAGTCCGACAGAGTCGGGTCATCCAAAACCTTGGAAGCATCGCAATTACAAGCCGCCCCCCAGGATGAATTTGAAACATGTGTACTGCGGGGATCTCCTGTGACACCAAGATTGCTGGATTGTGTCTTTTTCCATGGCATCAAGTCATTGATGATACAAACCAACTTTAAGGCACACGTGATCTTGATTTCTCCAACCAAAGCTACCAGATAGAGCAGACAATATCGAGCCGCCATATCGGTTTGCAACTCACAGTTGTCGATTTTCCCACATAACTGCTCATACCTACTCTTCGTCAAAGACTCTACAAGATTTGAGACTTCATCGGATTTCTTTTTTGGTAATCTGAGTAGGAACAGGGCAACCAAGCCCAAGCTAAATAATTTTAACTCATTACCTTGTATCCTTCGAATATTGCTCTGGTCTGGCAGATCTGCACTTACTGTACTCCAAATGATGGCCAAATACCCTCGACAAGCGATTGTATGTACGTACGGATGAACAGCAGGGTTTTGTTTCGCTGCTTCTTGTAGTTGAGCTTCCAGGCTGTTTTGGTTTGGTTGGATGGTTTTGTTTGCGGGTCCGGGCTTACCGTCCGACGTTCATGCTTCTTCTCTTGAGAATACAATCAACGTCAAGTTGGGGTTGCCGCTCTTTAGCCGCTGCATGGTCTTCCACAAGTTACTCGTGACCTCTACACCATCCAGAATCATGCAGAGAGGACAACTAGCGAGGCAGTATTCGATCGCCAGGATAGCCGACTTCATGTTGGTTGCGGCCGAGGCGGATAGAGAAAATGCCCCGGTTTGCTGTATTCCACAGCCATCTGGGAATAGCTTCTTCTTGGCAAGCTGACGTACTATGTCCAGAAAAACGTACAAATCGGAAGAATCCCCAATAAACTGGATATGGCCTATTGTGACGATGGGACGGTCGCTAGCTCGTGGAATGGTCCCACTCATAATGCCAGGGAGACCTCTAGCGAGCAATGCCCTGGTTAAAATGGTTAGCCATCACACCGCACCTTCCCGAGTACTTAATGACCTACGCTAACGTTGATTTGCCACTGCAGACTAAAGTCACATGATTAGTCTTCACAGTCGTGGTTGTTCTGAGGTTAGTTGATTTCTTACCAGAGCCTTGATACCACAAAGTGGTAGGTTTCTTCTCATGTAGGAGTCCATGGACGTCTTTGTAGATCCGATTTAGCATTGATACTTGTTGACCACAGTCAAGTCTGCTACTGATCAACAGCATCATGGAAGCATCTTCCGATGACAAAACGGGTCCAATCAAGCCATGGATGGACAAGAGAGTACGTTGAACTGTGTCTGCTGCTGTGACGCGCTCTCGAAGAGCCCTCGCTGTCTCTAGCCAGCGTTGCATATCCGTACTGAGACCCCCAAGCATAGTGTTCATCTTTTTATTGTCTGATACCAACCAGGTAACGGAACTCCATGCTTGGCTCATATTGTCTTTGACCTTCCTGAATCTTCTTTTGACTAGTATATGAATGATAGCAACATGTTAGTAATATGCCTATCTGATTATGGGCTCTATGTGCTTACCTCGTGAACTCGACTCGGCTGGGGTCAACACAGAAGCCTTGTTGTTTGTTATAACTCNCTCAGTGACAGTGTTGAAAACAGTCTGGAGCTTCAAAAGCCTGATCATCAACTGATAGTCGACGATGCTGGCAGTTACACCCGCAGCGCTGACACATGCTGTCTCGACCGAGGGTGTCACTTGATCAGGGAGGAACTTGGCCAGCCAGAAGATAGTTTCATCGATTTGCTTGTTGATGGCTTGTTTGTCTTCGTCCATGATGTGTTGCAGGGTCTGGAATTCTCTGGTCGCATGTGTAATAGCCCCGCAGAGGTATTCTACTTGGTCGACATTCGTTTCGCGCGTTACGCCCGCCAATCGAAAATCAACCGCGACCATCCAGATTTTGGGTATAAGAGTGAAAATGGATATTGCAAGACCGGCCGGGTCCATGTTGCCGGGTGTTGAGTCAAAATGGCGAAATACTGTCAAATTTTGGTGTCTTGGGCGAGGGACGATGGCGGAGATGGTTGAGATTTGGCTAACAGAGAATGATATGGGTGCCACGAAGCTTGTATAATGGGATCGGGATCAATGAGGGTATCGAGTACAAAGAAACGTCTTATTTCACCATGACTAGGACGATCAATGGCCCAAGCCCGCTTGCGCCCAACCTCTATCTAGAACGGCAGTTTTTCTAGACCGGCTCGGCTACTTCACCAGCCTAACTGCCAGATATACACTGCGTATGCGATCCTACTCCTTATGCATATCTTCGTGTGCCTAGAACCCAAATTTGCTATTTACAGTGCATTCTCGGTGCCCAACCTAGTTTCGGAGGAATATCTGCATAACTGGATGTCAATATTTTCAGAGCGTGATTCATGTTGGCGAGCATCGTGCTTCTTTGGATTCGGACTACACGGGTTTGTTTTTGACATACTACAATGCGGATCACTAGAGTAGATATCACGGTTTGTAATGAGGTGTGTAATCGGTGTTCCTTGTCGTACAAGACGGGAAGCTCCGGCGCTAGGTTCTTCCATTGTCCTCAAAACAACGCACAGGGAGCTTCTACAGGGGTTCTCCTGTCAGGCGTCTTTATTGGGCATTTAGCTGGCATGTTGTGTCAGCCTTTGGTGACGTCAGTGCAGGGGTTGACAACTTATAAGTGGGCCTTGTTAGTTGGCAATGTTTACATAGATGAGTGATACGCGATACTCTTCTTGTTACTGTGTGTATACAAACAAGTTATTTGTTACATACAGTTCCAAATGTTGACCAACCTACCTTCTTTGTCATACAAAGGCTAGACGATTCGTAGTCATACGCACACACATAGCCCCCCGNATGATGCCGGGTGTTGGATGAACATGACAAAATGTAGTTAAAATTTGTGTCTCGGGCGAAGGACGATGGTGGAGATGGCGGCGAGGGTTGAGCTTTGGCTAACAGGGAATGATATGGGTGCCACGGAGGGTATACCATGCAATCTAGATCAAAGGAGGTATATAGTACTAAGAAGCAGTATGTTTCACTGGGACTTGGACCAACAACCACCCCAGCCCGCTTGTGCCCAACGTGACTATCTAGAACGGCAGTTTTTCTCGACCGGCTCAGCTACTTCACAAGCCCAACTGCGAGGTATACACTGCGTATGCGATCGTATTCCTTATGCATCTGGTCATATGCCAACAACCCAAATTTGCCAGATACAGCCCCTCTCGGTACCCAGCCTAATTTCCAAAGAATACCTGCATACCTGGATGTCCTCCACACCTTTACCACGTCATTTATGTTGGCTAGCGTTTTGTCTCTATGAATCCAGAAGAGACGGTTTCTTTTCTGATATACCACAATGCGGATCACTCGAGTCGATATCGTGGTTTATAATGAGGTGTGTTGTTGACGTTCATTGTCGTACAGGACGGGAAGTTCCGGCGCTAGGTTCTCCCATGGGTTTAAAAACAACGCACGGGCAAATCCTACCAGGGTTCTCCTGTGAGCCCTTTATTGGGCATTTAGCTGGCATGTTGACCAACTAGCCTTTTTGGCATATAAAGGCCAGGAGACCCGCAGTCATACGCACATTTGCATGGATTATAGTGCTAATTGGTCTAGTAACTTTGACGGACTGGCAGACATCAGTATACCACTGCGCCAAAAGAATTGGTACCTTTGGACTTTGTTACTAGTGCTGTTGTATCAGGGACTATATAGGAGGCAATTACCATACAGTGAGATCGAACACTTAGTGAGCAGCCATCAGACAGGGCAGAGGCTGAAAAACTTCTCAAGTAACCTGGGTTGATTGACCGATAATATTTGCGTTTTTGGTTGTAAACAGCCATTGTACATATATACTGACATGCGTATATAGGCCCATGTAATATATGCTTAGTGGGAGTTTAGACCGCGTGCCATACGCCCATGTAGTGATCAATCATAAGCGCCTCCGCCAGACTCGGATAAGGAGAAGTATGGCTCGGCCCATACGAAGGCTAGTTTGCTCAACAGTAGCTCGCGGAACAGGAAGCTCAGGCAACCTTGGTATTTATGGACGTACCTACATACAACGTATGTGAATATGCTGGATTTCGTGTGGTGACATACCGAGCGGAGTAAATTAACTTTTAAATGCGAAGCGTCTGCTCTCCGGTTAACAGTGACCCAACCTATAAAGCCGTAATCCGAACCCAGTAAATAAACAAAGGGAATAGCGAAGGAAAAGACAAAAGAAATGACAACACCCAACTCGTCTTCTCTCGTTCCTTCCCTAATTCCCCCAGCCAAATCGTATTTACACTCGCCTCACACCGCAATATGTGTATACAATGTGCCTTGTGAGATAAATCCAATTTCGATGTTGATGCATAGTCCAGGCGATGGAAACTCTAGCATGATACTCAAACTACTTTGGCAGTTAGTTTATGCGGCCGGAATGATGACCGAGGCGTGGAGGGATAATAGACAGTTTGGATCTAATGACAGGTAGCAATGAAGATTGTAGTAAATGAAAACAACCCGAGATGAGGGGAGACTTGCACGTGAGTGTGTAGGGATTTGTAGCTGCACTATTGGTGTAAAGAAGCAGAAATTTCCATTCTTAGGCTTGTGTGATGGCAAGACGGGACACAGGTTCATCGTCAACGTTGAAGATCTCCCAAGACGATACAACGGTCTTCAACACCCGCCGTGATCGGCTAGCTAAAAAGCTTTCAAATCGCTCAAACCGATTCTTGATTTCCTCGGGAATATCCTCCAAGTTCCCAGCAGACAGAGCATGTCGTACGTCAGAAACGAAAGTAGGAAAGAAAACGGAAAAGTCGGTCGAGACAAATGCCTCCGCAACACGAGTAGTGAATGTCACACCGTCACCGTCGACAATACGAAGAATACCAAGACTGTCCAAAGCCAAGCGATTGATAGTTGCAATGTCTGTAGCGGTGAACTGAGATTGAAGATAAGGAATATCCTTTGCAATGGATAGTGGGTGTTTGACAGCAACCCAGGCTATCAGATTATGTATATCCTTGCTCTCCGCAGTTCGTGAAATGCGCCACATGGTCACCTCAAATCGGCGAAATACAGCATCGGGTATCTCGTCCAGGCGATCAAAAAGCTCATGGGTATAACCAGAGCGTTCAGCTTGCCTCGTTTGTGCCGCCAATAAAAGAAACCTAGGTGGAGGGGATAGTTAATATGAGAGTCGAAAGAAGGCTTATGGGATACTTACATCCCCTCCATGTTACCGGCCAACTTTTCCATGGCTGCCGGTCTTGTATCGGGTGATGCAAATGGGTGCGCGGGAGGAATACCCCAACTTTCTGCCGCGTAGAGTAGGTAAGGTTCAATATCCGTCTTATTCGCTTCTATTTCCATGAATGTGAACTCTGGATATGTTTCTGGGGAGATGCGCGAGGTTCGACGTGAAAAGCAGATGACTCGGGAAGTTGGCCCGAGGGATACCAGACGCCGAATCAGGTGCGTAGCCAAGGGGGGGGCACACTCATCTAGTCCATCCAAAAAGATGTACGTGGTATATGCTTCGGTTAGTTCCTGCAACAGAGCATAACCCATATCCCGGCCTATGGACGATCCAGGGTCCCGAATAAGTCTATTATACATCGATAGTACCAAGTTAGTTGGTGATTTTGTCTGACTCAACACTTGCGTTAGTATCGCCTGTATTAACGAGAGCTCATCCGAAGGATGCTCAAACTTAAAATGGATATAGACCATGATTGGGCGGAGCCATCTTGGGTAACTTTGCCAGTCACCTAGGTGCAACCGGATAATGCCATCCCTATAAGATGATCGATTAGTATGCTGTTGGGCACTGTCTACTAACAGCAACACTGAAGTCTTAAATAGACTGAGTTTTCTACTTACATCAAAACAGACTTGCCCACGCCGACTAATTGAACAGTTAGCATGTGTCAATAGATTGAGTAGCTCGTCACTTACGACCGCCAATACACCACAAAAATCGATCAGTTGTACCCTTGGCCGAGTTATACCAACGCTGGTATTCTTCACATGACATGAACCATCGTCCTGGCCAACGGTAAGAGCCGGACATGTGTGGGCTAGCATCTCCTAACGAGATAGCTTCTTCCAAATTTGGAAATTGTTCGGTGATGCGCGACATGATGTCAGGTTTGATCCACTGAATGTGAAAGTCGGCGCGTGCTGATAGACCAGTGATACCGTCCATTTTGCGAGCAAGCTCAGAAGGCAAAGGTAACATGAGTCCAGCCCATTTTGGTCTATTGCATATGCCAACAGCTTTCTTGAACAGTCGTCCGATATCAACGAATCTGGCACGTAACAAGATGTCGTACCGGCTGTTCCAAGTCAGTGATTCCCATTGTCCTGTCTTTTCCAGCACAGGAAGCAAGTTTCGGAGATCGTCGGAACATCCCGTCTCAAAAACCTGGTTGCAGCTTTGGACTGTACGAGTTTCAATATACATGTCATAAGAATCCGAGACCTGAAAACCATCTGTGTCCCATGGGACGAAAATCTGCAGAATCTCGGGAATGGCCATGTTCAAGGCACGATGAGTGCGACGCACGCGTCTGACCCCGAGGTACAACCATCTTGGATGAAGGAGGCAAATGACGTGAACAATAGTTGTAGATAACAGAAAAACCATTGAGGCCACAATGCTTTTCGTTGCTTCAACTACGCATTCATCGCTGGTCAAGCTCAAAGTCCGGATTCCTGGCAGACATGCACGGAACACGCGGTAATTCCGCTTGAAGTCCTCAAGCTCTGTACCCAACTTTGCGGGAATAGTGGAATGATGGAGAATCTTGTCTACAGCTTCAGATAAGGCCGAGATTGTCTGATCAAGTAACTCATGAGCTTGTTCTAGCTCTCCTTGTGCAATTGGTTTTGGGACGCCGAAAGCGCGCTGTAATTCAGACTTGCATTTGAAAAATCGGGTGAAGTTCAATAACGGAGGTGGAGGCGGTGGTAAATCTGACGCTTTAGACTTGATCTTAATCATTGTGAAGGCGAAAAACTGAGTAATATTTTGTGTTGGTGTGAGAATCCTTGGTCTGCAGCATAGTATGTCTGTACATAGGCGTTTTTGACTGCGCGCTTCTGGAATAATGGAAACACTTTAAGCGAAGCCTGTTGGCGGTCACTGCTAAAACACTCCAGTATTGCGAATGTATGTACATATGAAGGTACATGAACACACAACTACATACAAATGAGAGGGTGCACCTACAATATCACCTGGCTTAAGCCTACGAGCCTGAATCGCATGTAAAGGCGCGCCATCGAATTCTAGCCAGGTGCGAGTTTTCTCCATGGCAATCTGATACCCTAACCCTACATCTTGTCCCAGGACTCTTGGTATGGATGTCCCAGACGAAGGCAATCCACTGGCTCAAGGACGAGACACAGGAAGTGCAAGTCTTGCTATCAACAACAACCGACGATCAAGGATAACCAACAACGCGCCGTATACGCCGTTCCCAGACGCCGCCAAAAGCCCGTCCCGGAAGGCCCTCGTCACCTGATAGCAGTGATTCTCGCTGCCATGTCGGGTCACGGCGATTTCAAGACATACCACTTACGCTTTAAACACGACAACGCTGTTTTGTTCTGCCCTGATGCGGTGACCACAAAGAAACAACCCACCCCCGGACCTGCAAGAATTTGCCCCGTCCCTGGCCCCAAGCACATGTGCTAAAGCTGCCAAAGAGCCCTAAAGGCAGGAAGCAACTTCTGACACGCCTGGAGAAGCGCTCCAAAGCAGCTTAATCTTCTCCGCTAAGCACCGCATATCAAGCCTTCTTTTCTTTTATTCTCTCTTTTCTTTTCTTTTTCCTTATGTCATGTTTCATGAATCTTTCCTCTATTTGTTTTGGCGGGAGTAGTTAGTTCGAGTGAGTTCTCCTTCGTACTTTACATACCTATGAGGCCGGGGGAGCAGGAGTAGGCCTTTGCCCATTACGATACCTTTTTGTGAGGCAGCAGGACGGGGAAGAAACTGTGGGGGAGTTTAGCCTTAGTTTAACAAAATTCTCGACCTTTTAGCGGACAAGTTCGGCTACAAGGGACTCTAATAAACAAACATCAATCAACCAATCCGGACATTTATTTTCTGATTTCTAGTTTTGGTCATACAAGATACTGCGCCGTCATCATAGGTAACTTACGTGGCATAGTTTCTCAAGTACACCGAGGAAAACACTTAACATGCGAGCGAGTCAAAAGTGCTCAAAACACGTCATACTAGGAGTGAAACACCAGATACACTACGGAAAGCCGCGCACATTTCATATACTTGTAGTCTAAAGGTTGCCAATTCATAACATCATTGCACGTACTGACTAGCATTTCGCCTTTGTACATAGGTATCAACTTTCCACTCCGAACCTGGTGGCGGATGGAACGCCTACGGAGGCCAAGAGCACCATGAGGAAAAGGTCAGACTCATACTGCAAAGAATGAAAGGATAAAACCCATGGGGTAAACTAAAGACAGATGCTATCGGAGAAAAAGAGAGAATGAAGGAGCAGATGAAGTGGGTGATGTGTGTGTAAAGAAAATATAAAGAAGACGACGAAGAAAAAAAGAATAAAGTTGCTTGTCATGTCGCGGTAAGTTCCAACAGCGGCGATTGCTGTGCAGGTGTAAAAGAGTCGTCCCTTGCGATGTTTGTCAACGGATGCCTAAGGGTGTCATTGTATCGACCATAAGGATAGGACGCAGTTCCCCTCGCATCCTCGAAAAGCCGCCTGTTCAGAGTATTAATACTCCAGTTAAGCGGCACCCGGCCACTGGCCAGGTCTGGACAGTCCACCGCCAAATGAGAAACTGTTTGCCTCCTCCTCCCGCAATGGAAGCTAGCATTGTCGCACCTACCGATAGCCTACTGAAACCCAAAAGTCCGTCCGTCATGACCCGTCCGAAGCCTCGTCAAAACCCGTTGAACTCTAATGTCAGCTCCTTTCGTATCTTTTTTAATCGCCTCTCTCGCCAGCCCGTCCACGCTTCTCGGCTAGGATCTCTAGAAAGAGCATCAACCTTCTCACGTCCGGCTCTCCTCCGCTCCGGCATCAACCTCCTCTCTCCCTCATCTCCCACAAACCCGATAACATTAAGCTTGCACTGGTATTCTGACCGAGAGAAAGATTCGCCTGGTGAAGTGCCGGTTGCATGTACAATCTGTGTGAGAACTGACGTCCACGCGCGGGATTTCATAACCCGGGCCCCGCTACGGGCGGCGCGGTGAGCCAAAAGTTCCTGCAGTGGCTCGCAAGCAGCTTCAATACAAAGGCGGGAGAGAGGCCTATTATTTTGAAGGCCGGTGTACATGCGTAGAGCCCCAGACTGGGCAGCCTCCACCATGTTCATCTGGATTTGGGAGATGCCAGCATGTGCTAATGCTGCGGGTACATATGTCTAAGTCAGCCTCAACCCCGTCTTCCAAAAAATGGGGAATGTCTCATACCTCCCCTCTCACTTCCGGCCAAGAATCTCACGCAGTCGCACTCTTTTCTTGACGGCCTCGAGGACATCCTCTCCTTGGAGTTTGCCCTCCCTGATCGGTGGAGTTGCATGCCGAGAAGTCTCGAGCTGTCATGCACCTACGCTTCATGACCGTTAGGTGTCAGCGGATGATCTTTACACTGCTTACTGGTGTGTACATTGAGTACCAAAAGCGTATTCTTAGCTGGCTCAAAAACCACTCCTCTCGTCTCAGCCTATTCCACCAACAAATTAAACCCGAATTGAGCAGACTCGTCAGCATGTGCACGTTTCTTCGCGCAAACAAGCAAGTCGGTATCATCTGTGAATTCGACCCCCGTCCCGCCAGGAATACCACTTTCGATCCGCTCATGCGTGCTTGCGATAAACGCCATAAACGAGACAGGTGACAGCAGGGAGCCCTGCGGCACGCCGGAACGTACCGGCCGTAGACCCATGTCTTTACCGTTAAGATAAAGCGCCTTATGTCTGCCAGTGAGATAGCTCATAAGCCAGTTCGTGACATACCGCAGAGCCCCTTTCATTGTCAACTCATGAATGAGCCATTGGTGATCTACCCTGTCAAAAGCGCCAGCAATGTCGAACTGAAGGAGTAGGGCCTGTTGCTTATTACCACAACGCTACGCAAACTCATTGACTGGTGTATACCAAACGCGAGAACCTGTGCAGTGAGCAGGGTGACAGCAAATGGCGCGCCGGGCTGCAATCAGCGTCGAGACAAAAGCCGCTTGCATCACTGGCCACATCTAGTTTAGGGGGAAATAAGTTGGGATCGAGAGGGGGGACTGCGTAGACTGTAGATCGTCGGAATAGCTTGGACATGACGTTAGAAAGCTTATGGTGTAACATGAATGAGACCGTTTAACTGATTGGTGATAGTGTCACAGCTCGTCGAACGGCTACAGTTGATTGATTGATGTTTGTTTATTAGAGTTCCTTATAGCCGAACTTATCCGCTAAAATGTAGGAACTGTGGTTTTTATATATATAACGGCCAAGACTGTAGCATTTTCTCCCCGTCCTGTTGTCGCCCCAAATTGGAGAGGACCCACTATCTCAGCCTTGAGAACAAAAATGACAGCAACAAAGGAAACAATTGTGACCAACGACGAGATCAAATGAAGCCGCCACCGATCTTGTAGCAACCTGGCTATGAACCTTCCAAAGTTTGCCAGATCTATATCCACCGTGGCGTTGGTCGTCGTGTAGGGGCTCAAGAGGGATTGATTGTCGCGATGAGGGGGGGCGAGGCGTCAACGAGGCTGTCCCCAAGTTGGTGTAATGACTCGCAACGAAAGTGTGATAAAAAGAAAGAGGTAATGACTGATGGATCCTGCGCACCTCAACAACAGCGGGTATGGCTCTCCGCTCAAAGTCTGATAGAAATGACACCGAGTTGTCAGACTGGAATAGAGGATGTGTTTATAATGTATGCGATAAAGTGGGTACACTAGCCATGCGTCGTATACCTTTGACATTGATGAACATTTCCATGAACGATTCTAAACAGAGGAATAGAACAACAATAACCGTTTTGACCAAGATACACGTTGCGTGATTACTATCACTATCAATCCTACCCCATAACTACTTACAGCTTCTGGTGGTTTTCGCTACGTTATGTCTGTGTGCAACTTGCAGGGCGACTTTCCGATGCTTGACCCACGGGCTATGACCAATCAGTCGCGCACCCAGAGTGTACTTTGTGGAAGCAAAGGGAGAAGAGGCATGGCAAAGCGTGGATACAAGAGCCGAAGGAGCGGATCAAATCAAGAAGTGGCGATTGAATATAAAAGACTGTACATGAAGGGATACGACGTGCAGACATATTGCGAGGATAAGAAGGAACGCCGTGAGATTGGCTACGCTGCCTGCTTGGTTAAACATCTCTGCAGAACATATGATGTAACTTCACCAGAGGCCCCACCATGCGCCATGCTGGCCTCTACCATGGTCGGTAGGTACGTAATCTCCCAGACGAACTCCTCTTCGCTCTGTAACGACCGATAAAACTATATATTCTCTTATAAAACACGCAACAGAAACAAGTCCAAAGGCTGCACTTGTTCTCCGGGCTGTGGGAGGACGATCCCTCCCAAGATAACACATCGAAAGCCTTGCGACCTTTTTCGCCAGGCGGCCTTGGGCTGGAGCGGGCAAACGCCTCGTGTTTGTGAGCTGATGTACCCCGCTCGGTATGCCAGCCCAAGAAATCAAGCATATGCACATCAATTCGGGGTACATATATAGGTATGTACATAAATACTAAGGCTGCTGACTTTCGTTCTGCGAGGTACATACTATTAAGCAGGCCGGATTTTATGGAGGCCGAGCCATGTTTTGCCTTGTTCAGTCGTAAAGCAAGCGGTTGTTAGTGATAGTTACTTAGACGTATTACACGCACTCTACCACTCCGCCGTGTAGATGACGGGGGACTATGTGAGTGCGCATGACTACGGGCCGTCTAGTCTGTACATTCCAAAAGGGGCAGTTGGTCGACATGTAGAACTGTATGTCACAGATAACTTGGGTGTATTCATTCAGTATCAAGCAGGGTATGGCGTATCACTCATCGATGTACACGAAGATTGCCAACCAACAAGACCCACTTATTGGTTGTCAACACCTGCACTGACGTCACCAAAGGCTAACGCAACTCGCTCAACACTTTCCCAACATTATGAGTGAGGGACTTCTACCAGCTAGCCACCGCGTCGTCGTCACAATCAGCCATATCCAGTTCATTGGAGATTCTTCGGATTTGTACGTTTTGCAAGACATAGTACGACAGCTTGCCAAGAAGAAGCTATTCCCCGATGGCTGTGGAATACAGCAAACTGGTGCATTTTCTCTATCGGCCTCAGAAGCAACCAATACGCAGGCGGCTCTCCTTGCGATTGAATACTGCCTTGCTAAAGGTCCTCTCTACATGATCCTGGATGGTGTAGATTATTCGAGTAGTTTGTGGACGACTATGCAGAATCTTCAGAAAAGCCACGCCAACCTAAAGCTAATTGTGTTTTCGAAAAAAGAAAAACCGAGGCGAGGCGACAAATCCAAGCCCACAGACAAACCCACAGACAAACCCATGCTACCAAGCCAAAACAACCTGGAAGCTCAACTACAAGAAGCAGCGAAAGAAAACCCTGCTGTTCATCCGCACGTACAAGCGCTTGTCGAGGGCATTTTGCGATCATTTGGAGTACAGTAAGTGCATATCTGCCAGACCAGAGTAATATTCGAAGGATACAATCTAATGAGTTGAACTTGTTTAGCTTGGGCTTGGTCGCTCTGTTCCTACTCAGGTTATCGAAGATAAAGTCCGATGAAGTTTTGAAACTTGTCGAGTCTTTGACGGTAAACAGGTATCAGCAGTTATGTGAAAGAATTGAAAACTGTGAGTTGCAACCCGATATGGCGGCTCGATATTGTCTGCTCTATCTGGTGGCTTTGGTTGGAGAAATCAAGATCACGTGTGCCTTAAAGTTGGTTTATATCGTCTATGACTTGATGCCATGGGAAAAGACACAATCCAGCAACCTTGGTATCACAGGCGATCCCTGCAGTGCGCATATTGTCAATTCATCCGGGAGAGCGGCGTGTCGTTGCGAGGCTGCCGGGGTCTTGGATGACGCCACTCTGTTGGACTTGTACCGAATTGACGACACCTCTTTGTCACTGAAAGACCCTAACCAAGCGGAACAAATTCTCGGTATCATAGCGAGACATGCCCCAAGCTTCAGCGCCGAAAGCGTCGACAGAATTTGTGTTGAACATGCTTCAAACCCTACAGCCGTCCGGCTATTACATCGGATCACGGAGGCTTTCCCGGAGTCGCGCATACATTTCGAGCGACAGATTGAAGGCGGTGATTTTAAGTGTACGTGGCTTCGAGAAGCACTGGAACGGGCTGCTGGTTCCCCGGTGAGGCGGGTTGGTTTGTGCGAACGGATTGATAAACGAGGGGTGGAGGAATAACAGACTAGATGGATCTTATGGCAGGTAGTAACGAATGTTATATTAAGTAAAGACAACTGGAGATTTGGTGATATGTGAACGTAATTATGTAGGGATCTATGACTACACGATTGATGTGAACAGCTAGAAGTTTCAATTCTTAGGCTAGCGTGATAGCAAGACGGGGCACCGATTCATGGTCAACGTTGAAGATCTCCCAGGCCGGTACAACGGTCGTCGACACCCGCCGTGATTGACTAGCTAAAAAGCTTTCAAATCGATCAAAACGACTCTTGATGTCCTCGGGCACATCCTCCAAGTTTCCGGCAGACATAGCATGGCGTACATCAGAAATAAACGAAGGGAAAAACCCTAGGAACTGGCTCGACACAAATGCCTCCGCAATACGAGTAGTGAATGTCACACCGTCACCATCAACAATACGAAGAATACCAAGACTGTCCAAAACCAGGCGATTGATAGTTGCCATGTCTGTGGCGGTGAACTGAGATTGAAGATAAGGAATATCCTTTGCAATGGATAGTGGGTGTTTCACAGCAACCCAGGCTATCAAATTGTGTATATCCTTGCGATCTCCAGTTCGTGAGATGCGCCGCATAGTCTCTTGAAATCGGTGAAAGACAGCTTCGGGTATCTCGTCCAGGCGATTGAACAGGTCATTCGTATAACCAGAGACTACGGCTTGTCTCGTTTGTGCCGCCAATAAAAGAAACCTGGGTGGAAAGAACCGTTAACATGAAAGTCGAAAGAAGGCTTATGGGATACTTACATTCCCTCCATATTAGCGGCCAACTGCTCCATAGCTGCCGGTCTTGTATCAGGTGATGCGAACGGATGCTCGGGAGGAATACCCCAACTTTCTGCTGCGTAGAGTAGGTAAGGTTCAATATCTTTCTTGTTCGCCTCTATTTCCATAAATGTGAACTCTGGATAGGTTTCTGGAGAAATGTGCGAGGTTCGACGTGAAAAGCAAATAACTCGGGAAGTTGGCCCGAGGGATACCAGACGCCGAACCAGATGTGCAGCCAAAGCAGGAGCACACTCATCTAGTCCATCCAAAAAGATGTACGTGGTGTATGCTTCGGTTAGTTCCTGCAACAGAGCATAACCCATATCCCGATCTATAGACGCCTCAGGGTCCCGAATAAGTCTATTATACATGGATACTACCAAGTTAGTTGGTGATTTTGTCTGATCCAACACTTGCGTTAGTATCGCCTGTAATATTGACACCTCATTCAAAGGATGCTCAAACTTGAAATGGATATAGACCATGATTGGGCGGAGCCATCTCGGGTAACTTTGCCAGTCACCTAGGTGCATCCTTGTAATGCCATCCCTATAAGATGATCGATTAGTATGCTGTTGGGTACTGTCTACTAACAGCAACACTGAAGTCTTCAATAGACTGAGTTTTCTACTCACATCAAAACAGACTTGCCCACGCCGACTAATTAAACAGTTAGCATGTGTCAATAGATTGAGTAGCTCGTCACTTACGACCGCCAATACACCACAAAAATCGATCAGTTGTACCCTTGGCCGAGTTATACCAACGCTGGTATTCTTCACATGACATGAGCCATTGTCCTGGCCAACTGTAAGAGCCGCACATGTGTGGGCTAGCATCTCCTAACGAGGTAGCTTCTTCCAAGTTTGGAAATTGTTCAGTGATGCGCGACATGATGTCAGGTTTGATCCACTGAATATGAAAGTCGGCGCGTGCTGATAGACCAGTGATACCGTCCATTTCACGAGCAAGCGCAGAAGGCAAAGGTAACATGAGGCCGGCCCACTTTGGTCTATTGCACATATCCACAGCTTTCTCGAAGAGGCGTCCGATGTCAGCGAATCTGGCACGTAACAAGGTGTCGTACCGGCTGTTCCAAGCGAGTAATTCCCATTGTCCTGTCTTTTCCAGTACGGGAAGCAAGTTTCGGAGGTCGTCCAAACATCCTGTCTGAATTGCCGGATTGCTGCTTTGTAATGTAGGACTATCGATATATATTTCTAACGAATCCACGTGCTCCATATAATTTGTTGCCCACGGGATGGAAAGTTGCAGAATTTCAGAAATGGCCAGGTTTAAGGCACGATGGGTGCGACGCACGCGTCTGACCCCGAGGTACAACCACCTTGGATGAAGAAGACAGATAACGTGAATGATAGTTGTCGATAACAGAAACACTATGGACACCACAATATTCTTCGTTGCTTCAAATACGCATTCATCTTTGGTCAAGCTCAAAGTCCGGATTCCTATCAGACACGCACGGAACGCATGGTAACGCCGCTTGAAGTCCTCAAGCTCTGTACCCAACTTTGCGGGAATAGTGGGATGATGGAGAATCTTGTCCACAGCTTCAGATATGGCCGAGATTGTCTGATCAAGTAACTCATGAGCTTGTTCTAGCTCTCCTTTTGCAATTGGTTTTGGGACGCCGAAGGCGCGCTGTAATTCGGACTTGGATTTGAAAAATCGCGTGAGATTCAATAACGGAGGTGGAGGCGGTGGTAAATCTGACGCTTTAGACTTGATCTTAATCATTGTGAAGGCGAAAAACTGAGTGATATTTTGTGTTGGTGTGAGAATCCTTGGCCTGGAACATAGTATGTCTGTACATAGACGTTTTTGACTGCGCGCTTCTGGAATAATGGAAACACTTCAAGCGAAGCCCGTTGGCGGTCACTGCTAAAACACGCCAGTATTGCGAATGTATGTACATATGTAGGTACATGAACACATGAACATCGTCTTAAACACACAAATCCATACAAATGAGAGGGTGCACCTACAATATCACCTGGTTTAAGCGCACGGGCCTGAATCGCATGTAAAGGCGCGTCATCGAATTGTGACCCGGTGGTAATCATATATCCATACCCTAACCCTATACACTGTTCCCAGGACTCTCGGTAGAGGAAGCCAACACGGTTCTGGATTGATGCTCTGTGTACCAACAAGAGAGATGACAATGAAAAGGCTTCTCAGGTTCAGCTGATGGGGGAAGTATATGAGAAGACGGACCGCTTGATATCGTGGCTCGACTCAGCCCAATTTGACACTACCCAGATTTTGCGAGACTTGAATCGTCTCTTTCAGAGCACGCTAAATTGGAAAGAGAGCATCTATACTCGTCATAGGTTAGCTACATTGCCTACAAACGTCAACTGGACAAACCTTCGTTCAGTATTTGACAGTGCCTATTTGTCTCGCGCGTGGATTGTTCAAAAGGTTGCCGTCCGTAAAGAGTATCACACACTGTTAAGTTAGCTCTTGAGGGGGGACTTCCAACGGTGGATACTTTAGTGTCTTGGCTTCCGTATGGCAAAAGCATCATATTCCCCACCAAATTCTATAGTAGCGACTTTGCGGAACTTCAAACCCCACCGTTCAAGAATAGGAGAGTTGATACCTTAGCAAACACGAAACTTGTTCGTAGGGTGTGGAAAACCATATACTCAGTGCATTCACAGAGCTAGAGTGATCAAGTTACTCTAAGAAGGTGGCCACCAAGATCTAAGACAGACAATGACGACATGCTTCAACAGAAACAATATCGGTGATGAAGAGAGAGATTTTCTACTCCAATGGCTATGGGGTTATTGACTTCATGTATAATGAATGGTATGATGGGTAATTCATGATTTGCTTGTTTGGTATTCATGTCATGGCGATTAGACAATTTCTGATAAGATATCCAGTTAGAAGATCGTTGACTTTGAATGATCCAACCAAGACACTGTACTATCTTTCTCCATCGATATTTCATCGAAGCAGGTTCATTTTCGTGTAAGTCCCAATCTGGTTTCGCTCATCCCAGTTTTAAAGGGTTAGGGTCCGACCACAAGCTCTATTCTTATCCTGTGGGACTGTCCCAATTAAGCAACCCCTACCACTGAACGATTGGCTATAAACGACCAAACCCGTAACCCCCGTAAAATCGAAACCTCAAACAGCCGCCACCAAATGTTTAGTTCACCACCAGCCCTGTCTCTTCTTTTCACATGTTCATAAGCGCCAAGCGCCACTTCCCCCCAAGGCAGTGCAAAGCAAATCGACAGCCCCAAAAAGCCCACGGCAAAAGACAATCACCACGGTACAACAACCTACTCTATGGCCATATCAACGCAGTGACTTTATCTTTGGCGCCCGGGTAGACGTGTAACGTGGGTCAAGTGGGACCTACACAGGTCGTGGAGATTGAGGATGGGCGGGTATGCAGGTTTCTGAGAATCCTGTGCAGATTTAGGATTGGCGGGACCTTTTACGCGGTCGTGGTGACGGGTTGGTGGGTTGTTTTTGTTATTTCTCGGGAGATGCGATGGAGAAGTGACGAGTAACAATAGGAGTAGCTAGGGTTCTTTGAGAATGTATAAGTAGGATGGACGAGCCGGTGTTTGAAGGTCTTGAAGACGGGATTTTAGTTTGAGAGGTATCGTTGTTGTTCTTTTCTTACATCCTCTTTTTCATTTTCTTCTTTCATAGGCATTATTCTTTTTCATTATCATCTTCATATAGGACAGAACAGGTTTCTGTCTGTAGCTTTGCATCTTTACATTTCTTTGCATTCTCCTCTGGAGTAGAACTCGACAATACAAGTTTCTCTGTTTCTTACATGTCTTAACAATATGGGGTTCCTTGGAGTTTCGTTTTACACGGCGCGGGCCGCTCAGTTACTCATCTTGTTACCTACCATTGGCCTGGCTGCCAAGAACATAGCAACGACCAATTCTCATCATATCTCACCACCTACCGTTCTCATTGTTTCCATCATCATTGTAAGGTCATCTTCAGCTATAACTCATGTCCAAGGTTCTAACATATCCAGTCCACATTCTCCATTCTCTACTCCGCATTCACCACAATCATCTACTATGACAGCTTCCTCCCATTCATGTCCGCCGCCACAGGAGATGCCATAATCCTCCTAGCAACAGCAATCACCACCGCCGTCCTCGGCAGTCCCCTCCCCTCAACCACATGCTCCTCCTTAAACAGCACCACCCCATTAGTCGAGTTCGCCAAGAACTCTACATCCTCCACCTCTTCATCAACACACTTCTCAATCAGCTACACCCGTCTTGCCTCTTCAAGCCCCAAGACTTGTCTCTCACTTAAGGGTCTCTGGGCACTGTCGATCTGTGTACTCCTCTTATACCTTTTCTCCAGCTTCATCCTCTTGATTCTTCTCCGCAGAGACCGTCTTCAGTCTTTCCCCGCTCGTACCCCTTCTTCAATTGAAAAGGCAATGGCCTCCTCATGGCCTTCCTCTTCCGTCTCTTCCCGGGACACCATGACCTCTGGGTTAGAGAAGGGATCTGAATCAAGCTCTTTACATTCTTCTTCATCCAAAGGTCGTGCCGTGCCTCATGTAGTCATTTCCCCACCCACGGCCACCCACCCTCTTTACGGCCCTCGCGCCCTAGGATCTCGCGCTGTAAAGCCTACCCCGTCTCGTCTATACATCCCTCCTGTCCCCCCACTACCAGCCCATCTCCGTTCCGAAGCCCCCGCCCCATTAAATGTCCCCGGAAAACCCTGGTACCCACCCCCACCAACATCTGAAGTCAGAGCCGCCGTGGCTGTCTCCAGTATCTACGACACGGACAACTCCCGCAGAAAGTTAAACCTAGGCATGTTGGCGGCGCCACATGACGCCCGTTCCTCGTATTACCCGCCGTCACCCATGGAGCCTGTCTCTCCTTTATCGCCCATGTTAAACCAGCTACGAGAAGCGGCTGCCCGCGCTAGAAATTGGGGGTCAGGAAGTCCCGGGTCACCGCATGGTGGTATCGTCGAGACGCCGGTGACACCTGAGACACCGGGCCGGAGTAGAAGGACAATTTTCGATATTGTGGGGGGTTGGTGGGATCTTAATTTGATTGAGAGAAAGGCTTTACAGCAGCAGCAACAACAGCAACAGCAGCGTCGCAAGACATTCATGAAGAGTTGGATTTAGAGTGGTAATGTAATATTGGTATTTGAGCGGAGATTCCCATTTCGGGAATATTAATTTTGAATTTACACGTAACAGCTTATAGAACTCTCCAAACAGTGAACCGGGTATATGATAAAAAAACGACATAAAAGAAGATGAAAAATAAAGAAAGAAACAAACGGTGAAGGCTGAAACGGTGATACCACCTAACATGTATCTATCCGCAGCAAACGGTAGGTTCCTCAGAAGCCGACGTCGCACCAGCGGCAGAACTAAAAGGGAGTCTCGTTAGTACTGTGTATCACCAACTGTCAAAGTTCTTCCTTCTCTCAACATACCCAATCTTGATAGTCTCCCAATGGAAGATAAAAGACCCAATATAAGCTCCAATAAAGATACAAATGATCATGTACCCATTATAGTACATAGCCAACAACATAACAAAATACGCCAAAGCAAACTGCGCCAAGTGCAAAAACGCCCTAACAGCCTGCTGCGCAACATTTGGTCTAAACGGGGGAATCTCCACCGGCCCCGTCTTCTTCCCCTCGCCCTCACCACCACTCCCCGGCTGGGCACCTAAAGCCGAATACGCAGCAACATGCTGAGCGATCAAGTACCGATCAAACTCCTTTGCCGAGCGACGGAGGAATTCCAGGAGAATGACCATACAGGTGACGCCGATACAAGAGCCGGCGAACATGCCTTTGGATGTGATATGCCAGGACTCGCTAATGAAACAGGCGTCTTCAACCTGCCAGTTCCAAAGCATGTTGGTGACGCATGACGAGGACATGTGCATTGACATGGCAGAGGTTGCTGTTGTAGAGGCGGCCGTGGCGGTGGCCGTTGAGGACATGGCCATGGACATTGCAGATGACATTTTGACAGATAGTAACGATGATAACGATAATGATGATAGATAGGAGAAACTAACAACCCATCAACAAGCAAGTGCGTCCATCGTTTCTTTATATTCCAAACGCGCAACACACAGACAATCCCAAACGCACCGCCAGAACTCGAACACACTAATAATCCCTGTTCATAGAATCCATCAAAACCTTCTCAAATCCCGCTCTTCAGACCACTTCTCTTTCTAGATTTCAAATTCACGCTCAAACCCTCTCATACTTCAACGTCACTGTTACGTCAAGACCCGTACATAACCTGTTTCCGCCTTCCTCAACTCGTATATCCATCTTTGAGCCCCGCCAGTTTGCGCAAGTAATTCTCACGATTTATACCCTGGTTACAGATCTGAGCAGGTTTGAGCAAGTTTTGGATATATGCTTATCGATAAGGACATTTAACTTCCATTTTGGGAAATCGCCATTGGGAGGTGACGTAGTAAGGTTGCATGATATATGGGGTATATACAAAAGAGGCTTTGAAGGTGACTGTGACGTTGGTGTAGAGAATCCATTGTTCTTATTCCAAATCCTACCGAACTTCGATACCCGGCTATCACCCAACCAATCGGGACGATTCCTACCATCACCCACCTGGTCGTAACTAACTCAATTACAACTCCTCAGTCTTCCCTTCAGTAGCAGTCTTCTCCCCAAACTCTCTAACCGGAAACTTCATCCCATACAACTCTCTCGGCTTTCCCGCCCCATCACAACTAGCAAATTTCCATCTCCCACTCCACCAGCCTCCCGCCAAGTTAACCAAACCCCAACGAATCGGGCCCGGCATGGGCGGCCAATTCTTCCATAACCCCTCTTCCCTCGTTCCATCCAAGTTCATCAGGAAGAAGGGAACTCCCTCGGTTGTCCCTGATTTACCAACCGTTGCTTTACCCCACGCCTTGAAGAGAGCAGTAGCCTCAGGATCGTTAGGATCAGTTAGACCGCCGTGGGAATAGAGAGAGGCGATGTGGGATATTTCATTATGGAAGTGTGTTTCGAATGGGGGGAGTAAGTCATCCATTATACTCTTAAGACGAAGAGGTGACAGGTTCGCTGGCGTAACCAAGGAATTAAGGTACGCCGCAAACTCCGTCATCCCAGGGACAAAAGCATCTGTAACACAAGTCCACCCGTTAGCTTCAAACACCACTAACAACCAACTCCTTCTCTTCTTCCCGCCACACTTACCATGTTCTTCTAAACTTTCCTTCCAGACGTCAGTGTCACCTAGCAACTCTGCCACCTTAGGAAACAAATTGACCTCCTCATCCTCATGATGTGACATGACAAACTTATGCCACGTAAGTGCATACCCCACAAAGTCCTCATAGTCTTCATCCGGGATCCTATCGACTTGTAAATATATCGAGTTGAACCCACGAATCACCGCATTATGCAAATTCGCCATATGCGACGCACCAGTCGTGAAGATATCCGTCTATCAAACAAGAAACAGTTAGCCATCAAGTTCACCCAGGCTCACTCAATCAATAACCTACCCTCTTTGTCGTATAAGTCGGCGTATCAACCA
Source organism: Huntiella omanensis (assembly GCA_000833645.1). Lineage (NCBI taxonomy): Eukaryota > Fungi > Ascomycota > Sordariomycetes > Microascales > Ceratocystidaceae > Huntiella > Huntiella omanensis. The sequence continues at coordinate 27,004 of JSUI01006439.1, forward strand.
ACTTCATCGGGCCATCCGCCCACTTCACTCCCTCAGAAACCATCCTATAATCTTGTAAAGCCGGGGATCTGTTCAACAAAAAAGCCACCAGCAAAACCGGCAACGTCAAAAACAACTTGAAAAACATTACAAATATCAACCCAACGATGAAATCGCCTTAGCCCAAAATATAACCTTTCTCTTGTAAACATCCTCCTAAAACAGTAACCACCAGATACCGTCTCATTCAACCAGAAATCACCACATGCATGCTGACAAAACACTCAAGTTGATTGGCTCCGTGCACTACATTTCCCCAGGCCTAGACACGTCTTACATCGACATGCCGTACCACATGGCATGATTCTCCATCACCCCATACTGTTCAGTCCGTATTCTGGCGGTCTTCCGCCTGACCAAATATATATCCGAGCCCGAACTACGCCAACCCTAACCATGCACATATATGTAACCATCAATCCGTATAAAAGAATTAAAAGTACAAAAATGTATAAATCTATGCATAACATGTTGTCAACAAAACGGCAAAACAGAAACAAAATCCACCCGCATCCTACACAGCAAAAGGTATCTACGCAAAAGCTCCAACCAGACTCATGAGCAGAGCCCCACTCACAACCGCTATAAACGCGTTGCGCCGTCTCGAGCCCGTCAACGTCTTATAGCTCTTTTCCGTCAGGAAATCCTCCGCCAGCAGCTGCACAAGACCAGCAAAGAGCAACAGACCCGCTGATATGGCATTCATCACTCCCACCATCAGCAGTCCAGTCTGGCTCTGTGGGTCATAAAGCCCATGGACAAGCAATCCAATCGCCTGTCCAATCGGCGTAGTCGTGCCAAATGCGAGCACCATCAACCACGGCCGCATAGACCGCTTGGGGAAGTGCAACGCCGCAATCCGACTGCCCAACGCAAGTCCCTCAAAGCACTGGTGGAACGAAATCGCAATCAGAAACACAATAAAGGCAGGTCCAGTGGCCACTGAAATCGCCATGCCAATGAAGATGCTATGAAACAGGATTCCGGCTTCCAGCAAAACACACTGAAGGAACTTGCGTCTCCGTTCCTCCTCGATATTCTCAGGCACATCTTCGATGTCCATATCGCCTCCATAAGCGCCATGAGAACTTGGCCCACCATTCTCTTCCATCGACGGTAACGGGTCATCAAACTCGTCAATATCAACATCCGAGTCGTCACTAAAACGCGGAGCATGCTTTGCTGTCGTCGGCGTCGATGTTGGTAATGGGGACACTCCTGCCACCAGGCTCTCCATAGCGTCACTATCCTCTGCAGTGAGCCGACTGCCCTGGTGGTTCCTACGGCTGTTCGACCGCTCATTGTCCGTGGCGTTAACCTTATTGTAATCGACCTCGTCAGAATTCCACTCACTGCCATGGCCATGTGAATGCGAGTGACCAGCACCGCGCATAGACAAGTACATCTCCACACTAACAATGATCAGTGCGGAACACATGGCAATGAACCCAGGTAGTGGTGGGTATCTTTTGTTGAAAAGATCAGGGAGACATGGATCCGTCAGTGAGCTGAAAGCCGTTGGAAGCAGATGCACAAAACCCGTTGCTAAGAGAACTCCTGTGCCAAAGTGCTGGCAGATGAAAATTATCTTAGCCTGTAACGAGTTTTGTGAGGCGTTGGTCGAGGAACTTATTCTTTTGGAGAAGAGCGGAAAGGCGCATGCTGAGGTAACAATCAAAAAAGGTTAGCTAATGCTACCAATGTTGGGGTTTTTTACGCAAATCTTAAACATACCCAGAGTACTGACAACGAGAATTACAGCCAGCGCACCAAGATGTAGTGGTGTATTATACGCTCCTCTCTCTCCACCGCCACATGTGGGTTTCGATGGAGTCGAGGCATCACGTCGCGCAAGCTCGGCCAAAAGGACGTCAGTCGAGATTGACGTCCATTGTAAATCTAGATGCCACAAGAGAAAGGTTAGCACATTCGGCGGCGCCAATGTCTCGCGCTTCGGCACCATCTATGCTGGTGCCCATAGCCACCAACGTACCTGACGACATGGCGATTTTTCACACCAAGTCTCCGTTTTTGTCAATTTGTAACTCTTAATGCCAGCCAGCGCCGAAATAAGGGACACGAATGGGACAAGACAAAAACCAGTAAACCAGTGGTTCCTCTCAAAGCGCACCGCTGTTCTAATACGCGGTTTTTCCGTCTGAAGTATGTAGCTCGGATATTCTTCGTTGCGAGCTCAAACCCCGTCGTATGTACTGGCAGAGGTCGTATCAGTCGTCGGTAAAGGGGGCAGACGAGGCCGCGCAAAGTCAATGGTGGGGTTCGATGCAATGCAAGATGCCAAGGACTGCAAGGGTGCTTGGAGCGATTGATATCGTTCCAGTCGAGTAGAAGAAAAGTTACCGTAGACGATAACACTGAGTGACGAGCGACACCTCTATTGAGTGCCACCCACGGATTTGAACAGGGTAAAGTATAAAGGTTACGGCAAATTAATCAAATGCCGAGAGCGAGAGGTTCGATGACTATCGAACAATATACCAAGAACCGGTAAAGTTTAGATGACGCAAAAATACGAAGTTATCGTATCAAGTCATACGTATGTCGAGCGCATACAAGAACAAAACAGAGGAATGAACGAAAGAAAAGTAAAGTCACAATTCGTCCAAAATAAACCGGTCGTCTAGAAGATTGACGATGAATCCTTGAATCCGCAAGAAAGCCAGGGGGGGTCAATATAATGGGGTCAGCCGTCAGGGTGTTTGTCAAATGTCCGGAATAGAGACAACAAAATAAAGCTATAAGAAAAAAATAACCGTGGTATGTAGGAGGCAGCAATTAAGTTCTCTGCCTTGTCAACACGATGTTTCTTTATGGCTTCCATGACAGCAACTTTCTCTTCGGTTATTGCATACGCAAGCTTCCTGTCTCTTGCAATGGCACCTTCATGTGTCTTCCCCAGCCGGCGGCGACTGCAACGTCATGCATCCGTCTCCTTCCAGGAACATCTGCCACAATAGAGTCAATCGAATCCACTCAATAAGCCTGGCTCCTAAATCGGCCGATGACAAGAAACCGGCCAAGTCAAAGGACTACAATATTGACGATGGGCTATTTTCTTTTAGAGGCGGTGTGTGGCTGTGTTGAAATTATGTTCTTGGCCTACAATATGCATAAGGCGGGTTGATTCCTCCATCCACAGACATGTGTGCGTACATACATACGTTGTGAATGCCACGCATATGCATCTACTCGCATCATGTCTTCAAGTTTCATACATGACTTCCGAATCTTCATGATGATCCACCGTTCCTGACTTTTGAGACTACCCGATGCCATCTAAACGAATAATCTATTCGTAAGTTGCCACCCGCCCTCGTGACTTATATCCAGAGCTGGAATCTGCAGTAGCCAAGCGGCGGAACATGCAGCTCTCAGATATGCACCCCTTTCCTTCGATCCATCTGATCCCATCGTATGTGTGTAGATATCTCAAAATCTAGTGTGGGTAGTAAGTTCATGCAAAGAACTTCAAGCATTGCAAGTTCACTGTGCAAGCTGTTACCAATACTATTTTTAAATCATGGTGCCGTCAGAATTCTTTCCACCATCCGGAACCTCAAATGTCATGTCCGATCGGTAGGGTTACACGGAAGCTACATTAGGGTATTTGTTGCAATGCCTCATGACGGGGCTTCAAATGTGAATTCACTGACCTACACGTCCACAATGACAAAAAACTGTTTGCACAAGCTGATTTCATTAAGCTTTCTAAGCATTACATGCAAATATGAGATGCATCTAGACTCATTGGTTATTCTGGACACCAACCAGCAGAGAATCGATACCGGCCCTTCATACGCCCGCCAACAGCCACATCACAATTCGTGATCAAGCTTACGCATCGTCAACCTCAGTGACACGTCCCTGAGCTTCTTCACTCGGCACAATGGCCTCCTTATCAATCAACTGTCTCGTGACAGCCACGATATTGTCCTCGATAATTTGCAGCCCAATGTCCTCCATGTGCTTCTTGGGATCCACTCTACCAACATAGCGGGTCTTGAGCTGTTCCTTGGTAAGGTCTGCGTCTTCCTTTACCCGCTTCTCATAACCGTCAGCCAGAGTAACAAGGCGTTGTAAGCGCTCCTTGTTCTTCTGACCATCCGCCTTGTAGTCGCCCATATCCAGTGCCTCAGTCCAAACATGTCTATGAAGGTTCATGAGCATTTCCTCCTCCAGCGGTGTCTTGCGGTAGTCAATTGCGATGGAGTAGTAGTGTCTGTTGAGTCCGTGAATAAGAGCCTGAATCGATGGCTTGTTGAGGTGACCCAGGTTGCTGGTGCTTTGGCGAGGCTCCATGCCGAGCATGAGAACTTGAGGGTTAATGAGTCTGAATGCATCAATGACGACCTTGCCCTTGACGGACTGAATAGGATCAATAACGACGGCGACGGCGCGAGGAGTAAGTTGCTCGAAAGATTGCTGGGTCTGAATATCAACCGATGACAGCCAGCAGCCGAAACCAGGGTGAGAGTGGTACCAACCAACTACAGTCTCGGGTCTGAATAACGAGCGAACTTGGTTAGAACTCATTATCCAAAAAGTAAATAGTCAATGTAGACCTAATGTTAAAACTCACCTGCCGGTCTGCTTCAACATCTCCATCATCTTGGTCTGGAAAACAGGATCAACAGCCTCGACACTGACACCAGTACCACTTTGCGGCATGGCAAACACATCCACCACGCGGACAGTGAAATCATCCACAAATTCACCCAGCATAAGACCCATGACTTCCATGGGAACACCGGCGCGACCATGGCGAAGCATCTTCAGCAAAGCCAGAGAAGAGATGTGAATGGTCTCGGAATTGTCAATGAGGGCCGCATTGTCCTGGTAAATGGGCGTTAGTTAGTTAGTAATTGGACAGTGAGGCCTATATATGGGAACAATTAACACCCACAGTCGATTGGGTGCCCATACTGGAACCACCGTTGAGGAGTGATCTGAATTGATCCATCTTGGATATGGAATGATGCGGTACGCAATGGACGACTGGTTGGGGATGGAGGGGCTACAGCAAATGATGCGCAGCGCGGATTATGTACGATTGGAAGGTCAGGCGAAGATAAAAGACACAATAATTAAACGTCAATGAAAAGGAGAGACTCAATGAGGTCCTGAGAAATGCAGATAATCAGTTGATGGTGTATTGGTATACAGTCGTCTTGTGGTTGTTGACTTTGCCAATGGAAGTTAGCTTAGGCGGCTCAAGCTTAGCCAGGCTGCGAATAGTTGGCGTAAACGCCGCACCTAAGCTCGCTAACCATGTAGTTGACGCCACACCAATTGGCCATCCCTGGGCGGGCTCCTCAGTTACTGTCAGCCCCGCCGTCACACTGGAGCAATTATACGCCACTCCCATGTTTAAGCTACCCAATGTGGCGGCTTACTCAGCTGATCTTTGGCTAGCTCCACTACCTTGTGTCTTATCGGCTGGGCTGCGATAAGTGCACATCAATGACGCGCCAGGGCCATCGCGCAACCGAAAAACAACCGCCTGCTATGATTGGCCAGATAGAGCTCGACCAGGGACTAGGCCCCACTAAAACTTTACTGTCGGCCGTCAGGTAGTGAGCAGCGGAATTTAACAGTAGGCCAAACAGGCGTTGGCGCAAGGCGATTATTCTGTAAGCAGTAGTTGCCGGGTTTCTCTTAAGTGGTTTGCGTCAGGACCAGCACTTGCCTTCTTGTATATTTCCACTGCTTCATGTGTTTGACCTATTTGAAGTTTTAAAAGTATCGCCAGATCCCCTGCATCTTTTGGAGATCGATCTGTTTGACAACTTCGCCATTGCGAGACTTGACTTGGTCTATTACCGAGTGTTGCCTCGCCTCCACGTTTGCGACGTCGATTTTGCGCCGTTACCGCCATACCTCGCGACATCGAACCGGCTATTTGTTCCTGAAAGCAAAACCTATACAATCTCCTACAGGTTTCTTCTTGTTCTTACATAACGGAAAATATAAGTACCAGCCTGAACTAGGTCACCGACCTACACATCTCGACCCTCTTGCCATTTATACACCCATTTATCTGCATTCGCCATTTTCATCTTGCCGCCATGTCTGAATCTGCCGATCCCGATTCCATGATGGGCACTTTTTCGGGCCAATTGACATCCATCGCCCTCAACCAGACACCCAAGAAAGTGGCTTACTTCTACGATTCTGACATTGGTAACTATGCCTACGTCACCGGCCATCCTATGAAGCCCCACAGAATGAGGTTGGCTCACAGTTTGATCATGCACTATGAGCTTTACAAGTACATGGAAATCTACGTATGTCTTGGCCATGCGCCCCCCAAGCTTTTTGATACACTTCTAACATTATTTTCCAATGTAGCGCGCGAAACCTGCCACCAAGTGCGAGATGACGCAATTCCACACTGACGAATACATTGACTTCTTGCAAAGAGTGACCCCAGACAACATGGATGCTTTCCAAAAAGAGCAGTCCAAGTATAACGTCGGTGATGATTGCCCTGTATTTGATGGTCTCTTCGAATTCTGCGGTATCAGTGCGGGTGGTAGTATGGAAGGTGCTGCTCGACTAAACCGCCAGAAGTGTGACATTGCTATCAACTGGGCTGGCGGTCTTCACCACGCCAAAAAGTCGGAGGCTTCTGGTTTCTGCTATGTAAACGGTAGGTGCCACCGTAATTGTCTAACCCAGCGAGAATATGCGTTCTAATGGTGATATTTTAGACATTGTCCTTGGTATTCTGGAGTTGCTTCGGTTCAAGAAGCGTGTTTTGTACATTGATATCGATGTGCATCACGGTGATGGTGTTGAAGAAGCCTTCTATACCACTGACCGTGTCATGACAGTTTCCTTTCACAAGTACGGAGAGTTCTTCCCCGGAACCGGTGAACTTCGTGACATTGGTATTGGCCAGGGTAAACATTATGCTGTCAATTTCCCGTTGCGCGACGGAATTACGGATGTCAGCTACAAATCCGTTTTCGAGCCTGTTATCGCCCACGTTATGCAGTTCTTCCAGCCTGAAGCTGTGGTCCTTCAGTGTGGTGGCGACAGTTTGTCAGGAGACAGACTGGGTTCTTTCAACTTGAGTATGCGTGGTCACGCCAACTGTGTTAACTACGTCAAGTCTTTCAACATTCCCGTCATGATGGTTGGTGGTGGTGGTTACACCCTGCGTAACGTGGCTCGTACCTGGGCTTTTGAGACGGGTGTCATGCTTGGCAAGGAGATGTCACCCGTGCTCCCTTACAACGAATACTACGAATACTATGGACCTGACTACGAACTGGACGTTCTTCCCTCTAACATGGATAACGCCAATAGTACTGAGTATCTCGAGAAGATCACTGCCGCGGTTATTGACAATCTTCGCCACACCGCACCCGCGCCTTCAGTCCAAATGCAAGACGTCCCTCGTCAACCATTAGGCGGAATGACACAGGAAGAGGAGGATATTCTGAATGATCTCAACGCTGATGAAAACCCGGATAAGCGCGTGACACAGCGCGAATGGGAACAGCGTGTCGCTAATGAAGCCGAGTTTGAGCCGGAGAGCGAGGACGAATCCATGGCTGCCGAAATTGGTGGCCGCCGTCCCAACCTCCCCAAACGCACCTTCAACGACTATCGTCATGATGACATGGACGAAGAGTTTGCCAATGGCACCGGTACTAAAGCAAAGACCAAGTCTCCTAAGCCCGACGTTCCTAACACCGAAGGAACTGACGGTGACTTGGACATGGATGTTGAGGTTCCCAGCATCGAATCTGCCGAAGTTGCTGGTTCCAAGGCAGTCTCTCGTGCTTCCAGCCGGGATATCAAACAGTCTGTGGAGGAAGACTGGAAGTCGGAGTCGTCTGATTTCGTAGGCGACTCGCTTGTGTCACGCCAAAAGAAAACCTCGGGCTCAGCAGAGGCCGCCACCAAGGCTGCACCCGTTGTTGCGCCTGTAGTTGACGATGACGGCGATGTTGGTATGGAGGATACCCCCGATATCCCCATTAAGACAGAAGATTCCACTCCAGCTTGGGATAAGAGCAAGCAGAATGTGTCCAAAACCGAAGGGTCCAAATCGACTCTTGCCCATGTAGATCTTGCGGGTCAATCTAGCAAAGCAGGCTCGCCTGTGAACGACGAAGAGCCTACTCAAACAGCTATCAAGACGACTGAAGATACAGAACCATCTGCAGTACAAATCATCGCCGCTTCGGATGTCCAGGAAGTCAGTGAATCCACAACTGCACCTGCGACTACCGAAATCAATGCCGAAAAGATGTCCGACGAACAAGACTCCATCCAAAAGGTCGATGTCGAGCAACCGACACTAGTTGCCGACGACTCAACACAGGTAAATGCAACCAAATCACAGGGTGATGCTGATAAGGCATCAAAGGAGACGCCAATTGTCCCCGACATTCCTGTTGCTTCATCAGCTTCAGCCCCAGTAGTGACGCCCGTACCAGTTCCCGTTGTTACCCCGGTCCCAGCACCCACGAGAACTCCAGTCCCAGCTCCCGTAGTGACACCGGTTCCAGTACCAGTTCGAACTCCCGTGATTGCACCCGGTAGAGGCTCAGCTACTACGCCTGTAGTCACACCAGTTCCAGCTCCTTTGACTGTCCCGTCTACCTCGCGCCCACAAACGGCCTCTTCAGTTCGGACGCCAGTTCCTGCGCCTGTTGTTACCCCAGTCCCCGTCCCGACTCCTGTAAGTGATGACTAAATGTTGATGTTGATTTGGCTGTGTGACTGACTGTTGGATTGATTATAGGCTGCTGTTGGCTCAGCAAAGGAAAAGGATGACTTCTCTAGTTCAGAAGAGGGCGAAGTCAAGGAGTAGCGTTCGCCGACTTCTACAAAATCAGAACAGGTTAATGTTGGAAGGAGAGTTATGAGACCCCGACGCTCTTCTCGGCACTCCCGGGTTGTCTCGTGATTCTTGGAGTTGGTTATGGGATTGGTTGTGATACCACTACACTCAGCGCGCATGTTTTTTTGTCTTTTTTTGGTTTGTTTCTGGTTATCCTGGTTACATCGGCGGATACCTATAACCCGAGTGTGGCTCTGCAGGAATACGAAGGAGGAGCGGTTATGTTTGTCTACGTTTTGTATATTCGGTAGTATCGTTTTGTTTTGGCTCTTTGTTTAATCCGAATTGTTTTTTTATGATGATTTTGTATGTGTCAGCACAACTGCCGAAAAGTACATCCGGTAACCAACTGGATGTGTTGTTATGTGCATTCTCATCTTGCCCCCAAAAGATGAAAAGACGCAGCGACGTGCATGACACAAAAAGGGAAGGACGCATTTGAGTCCAAAAAGAGAGATAATGACCTCCGATACGGGGAATCGAACCCCGGCCTTCTCGGATCAGCTTCGGTAGAAGATGAGAGCGAGATATCCTAGCCCCTAGACCATATCGGATTGGATTGTTGTAAGACATCTACGTAACTCAGTCTATGTTGGAATGTTTGAAAAAAAAAGTAATTTGTAGCACTGATTTTTACTGAGACGAACTAAAAAAGTTTTCAATTTCAAGACTCATTTTCGGGCATATGGAGCGGGCATAATTTGCCCTTTATTCTGATCAAGGTAAGCGGAGGATTCGCCTTGATGTGCCGCTCAGATGAGTTTGCATCACAGGCAAATCACAGGCCCTTTTTCTTGCGTGGGGGTTGCATTGGCCATGCCTTTGTGGACTCGACAATCGAGACTGCATGAGATATCAGGAATTTCTAAAGTCGGGAATGGATTGTATTGTTGGCTTTGAGGTACACAGATACACGTGTGTCTAGGGTAGAAGATGGTGATACGGTACAACGACAAAATCTTACCCGGTGTAAGCGGTGTTGTATGGAAGGACTAACGTTACATTGAGGCTACCAGTAGACTCAAGCCATGTATGATTGTGGGGTTACGTTTATGAATAGAGTTAAGCCTGTAACGGGACGACATGTCGTGGAGCTTCGGGGTAGGGCAAATTTTTGGGGCGTCTCACTTAGGATGTGTTAGAGATTTCACATTTATAAGAACTTGATATGTACATATGTATGTACATAGGCTTAAGTCTAGATTTTGCCTCTCGCTTTTGTGGATAGCATGGGATGGTGGCACTATATGTTACATATGAATGATGTGTGTCCACATGTGACACAGAACCTATGACGAATCTCTCGATAAGCCGTAGCTACATACATATCATGGGTAACACACGATCACCCTCCAACTGTATGAAGATTATATTCTTTGTATGTATCTGTCAATACACAAAGGTCTCATTGACTCCAGCAGTTTTCCGTCTATCAACGGAAACGGACAAGATAGGACCCTACTTAATCCTCCCAAAGCACAGACAACAATGGCGCCATGTGCCTTGTAACATTCTAGTCCACCCTACTACAAACCAACTCTTACTGAATATCCGGCACCGGTTCTTCCATAGCGGACCTGCGCCCAAACATCAAGTTTGCACAACCAAGACTCGTGGTCATTGGTTTCACTGGGTGCCTCCTTACATTATGGTTCCCAAACGCCGTACTTGTATGACAAACCACAACCTCGGCACAATTTGAAACAGCCCGGCATCACTTACATCATCTGCCGACCTCACTAAGTAGCCAGGCGGGAGGATCACCGCGCTTGCTTGTTCGTCTTCGTCAGGATCAAGGAACTTATCCACATCCAGGGATTTTCAAAGCTAAGGATGCCTTAGGAGCGATACTCTTTGGCTTCCATCATGTCGGCATTTACGTTAGGAAGGTATGGACATACATACGATTTGTGGAAGGAGGGATCATAGTGGTTGTCAGATTTTCGGACCGGGGCAAAATAGTCTGGGAAGTTACTACGGAGGGGTTGTCAACAAAAGTGGGTTCAGGTCGGCACGTTGGTGATTGATTTTGCTGAGCCGTCACAATAGAGGAAACTTGGTCTTCTTTGTACACTTTTGTTGTTCGGCCATTTTTGCGGGTATTAAAACTCATCACCTAATATCACTTTCATCAAGCACACCGCTTGTAACGTTTCGACATTGATCTTTGCTTATTGCACTCGGCTTGAGAAGACCGTTATAACTCGTTTACACTATAAGTAATCGTCACGTCGACATACTGTGAATTTGTCTTGTCGACTCATTACTCCCTTCGAATTATTGGACACCAGAACGCACTTGGATCACCACACACACCCATTCGCGGGTCTGTACCGGTCATCTAGAAGTCCCCACATAGACTGAACCTTTCGTCTTACCTTGGACATACCTATTAGTCAATACGACCTCAACAACCTCACATTATTCTATCACCATGGTCATCACTGCTGAACCACGTGGTACGGCTGGCGCCGAATACAGCTCGTCAACAGATGATCGTCATGACATGAGCATTGCCATCATTGGCGCAGGTAAGACAATCTGTTTGCAGGATTTTTGTTTCATCCAAGGGCTAATAAGAATTTAACCTATAGGCATGGGTGGTCTTGGCACCGCCCTCTCGCTTGCCAAGAAGGGCTTCCGCAACATCAACGTCTACGAAGCCGTCAAGGACTTGGGTTTCCTTGGCGCCGGCATCCAGTTGGCTCCCAATATGGCCCGCATTTTGGACCGCCTGGGCTGCTGGAAGGATATTTACAGCGAGGCCACCAATGTTAAGGCCATCGAAATCAGACGTAAGTTTCTGTGACTATGATAGTTCTTAGACCAAAAGCTAACTATTCTATAGAGGGTTCTACCGATGAGCGCCTCCTCAGGACCGATATGCCCGATCTTGAGGCCGCCTACGGATACCCCCACTGCACTGGTCACCGTGCCTCGCTGGCTGGAGGCATGTACAAGGCCTGCCTAAAGGAGCCTGCCATCAAGTTCCACTTCAGCACTTCGCTTATTGCCATCAAGTCGTTCTCGCCAAAGCCTGTATTTGAAGTACGCACCACTGAGGGTGAAGTCCGTACTATCACCGCAGATGTCTTGTTGGCTAGCGATGGCATCAAGTCAATTACCCGCAAGAGCATGTTGGCTGCTTGGGGCCGCGATGAGAGTGAAAAGCCTACCGGCCAGGCTTCCTACCGTATTATGCTCACTCGCGAAGAGCTCAAGGATGAACCCGAAATCCTGGCTCTTTTAGACAGTGAGGATGTTGTCCGCTGGATTGCTCCCGGTAGACAAATCATCGCGTACGCTGTACACAACCACAACATCTTTAACATCTCAACTGCCCAGCCAGATGTTAACTTTGCTGAAGCTCCTTCGGCCACGTACACGACTCGTGGATCCAAGGAAAAGATGCTGGAGGTTTACAGCGACTTTTGCCCGCTGGTCAAGCGTATGTTCAACCTCGTCAAGAAGGATGAAGTGTGTGAGTGGCGCCTCAGATCACACAACCCACTTGTGTCCTGGGTCGAGGGATCAGTAGCACTGTTGGGCGACGCCTGCCATCCCACTTTGCCGCACCTTAGTCAGGGAGCTGCAATGGCGATTGAAGACGGAGCCGTTCTCGCTGAGATCCTGGAACTGGCTCCCAGCCTTGAGCCCGAAGTATTGTCGCGCAGTTTGAAGGCGTACGAACTTTTGCGCAAGGATTGGTGCTCTGAGCTTGTTCAAATGGCGTTTGAGGTCGGCGAGACCTTGCGCTTGTCTGATGGTGCCGATCAACAAAAGCGCGATCAGGAGTTCGCTGACCTGAAGTCTGGAAAGACCAAGAAGTCTCCTGATCGGTGGACCTCTCCTGAAGTTCAGAAGATGATCTACGGCAACGATGTCACGGCGGAGATCAGACGCAGATTTAGCGATCTTTACACGCTGGCGAGTGAGAAGAAAGTTCTGGCCTAGATGGAAGAGCCTAAGCAGAAGGCTCGCACCCTTAAGCCACCGGAGTGGATGCAGCACTGATCACCGAGAGTGTTGAGGGATGGGATTGATGTCGTTATGAAGCCATTGTTAGCGCGTGTATTTATTATATTGTTTTTGAGCACTTTCAAAGTTTACGCGAGGGTTGGCCCGTGATATATGCCACCATTTATAGGACTTGACAGTGTATGTATGTACTATGTTTAGAACGAACCAGGTCTCTGTGCGAATGACGTCAACTATCAGACAGACAGGCGGAATTGTACGCCCAAGTAGCCTGATGTCTTCAAAATTCCCAGATATGTCGAAGTGCATGTAAGCTGACAGGTCAGGGGCTTGTCACATTTTTCAAGAGCAAGTATTGCAGGGCATGATTTTGGTGTTATTAGATAGGTTGTTGTGTATTAAGTGATAATGAACTGGACAATGGTGATTCGTTGGCGGCTTGCTCTCCATAAACAAAGCGCGCTTTCATTCTTTCCTCCCCTTCATAACAAGATCCTCCCTTTAGAATAACATATCCAAACAGCAGCAACACGCCATAGCGGCCAAGCACCCACTAAGACAGCCACTCGAATCATTCCGGCCACGATCATCCTGATAAACAGGCTGTTGACCCGGCGCGGCATAGTAGCCCTGCTGGCCCGGCGGCGGCATTTGCTGTTGCCCGTAGTATGGCTGTTGAGGCTGCATCTGCATTTGTTGTTGTTGGTCGTAGCCTGGGCCGGGGTAACCTTGAGGTGGGTATTGGCCTTGCGGAGGGTATTGACCTTGCGGCGGGCCGTAGTAGCCGGTAGCAGCTCCGGGGCCGGGCTGGCCTGGGTGGCTCTGTTGAGGGTAGGCGGGAGGTTGGTCGGACATTTTGAGGTGTTTTGGGTGAGTTTGAGTTGAGGGTGTTGGGGATGCAGATGTTCGAGAATATAGTGAGGAGGATCAAGGCGGAGAGATTGACGTTTAGATAACACGCGGATAAGATGGAAATAAAGAGACTTGTCGCGAACTTGCTTAGTAAGTAGTTCAGTCGCAAAAATCAACAAAAGGTGTTCAATGGGAAAAGGTCAAACAAGGAACTTTGTCAAACGTCTAGTTCATATGTACAGTTGGCAAACGTCAGGGTACCTACCACCTTTTATAATTCCTTCGCATACCCAAAATATGCCAACAAAGTCGCGCCTGCCAAGTCTATGCTTCTGCACGGCTTTGAGCGATCCCGGGGTCTGGCCTAGACCAGCCATTCGCTTCCTGCCCTTTTTTTGCTATACATGGCCTGTGACGCAGGGGTCATTCAGTCGGGGCTATGAATAGGCTGCACCGGAATCACCTTGGAATAGTAACATGACAAGATGCGTACACAAAAAAGAGATTTCCGGAACTACATACAGTACCATCTGCTACGGCTCTGACGAAGGATCGCTGACTGCTGACTGTTGGCGTCGTGGTGGATGTGGCGCAGCCTCTTTATCCTTTTTGGTGTAGCCTGGGTTACATGGAGGAATAGGGTTAGAGAGGCAGCGGGTCACGTGGATGGGGTGCCAAGGGGGTTGTCGGATGAGTCGGCATGGGATGTGACATGGGATTTATTGGGTGAAGAGGAGATGGATGTTATTGATCTGGTAAATGAATATCGACAATGTCTGAGTCCCTGACGTTTCCAGAGCCTCTGCAGGCGCCCCTGGCGCAGTACCTTCCGCCGACGCCACCGGTGAACACGGCTGATGACATATATCTAACCCTCACGTTCGCAACGTCTCTCGACTCCTCACTAAGTCTTGCACCGGGCGTTCGCACGCGGCTTTCCGGCGCGGAATCCAAGGCTATGACGCATTTCTTACGGTCTCGTCATGATGCTATCTTGGTGGGCGTGAGTACCGCGGTGGCGGATGATCCGGGGTTGAATTGTCGGATTGCGGGGGTGCAAAGACAGCCGCGGCCGGTGGTTGTGGATCCGAAGGGGCGGTGGGCTTTTACGAGGGAGAGTAAAGTTTTTGAGGTTGGAAGGGCCGGTGTAGGTTTGGCACCGTGGGTTTTAGTTGCGGAGGGGACGGAGGTTGATGGTGAGAGAGAGGCGATTCTAAAGGAACATGGCGGGAAATACATCCACGTGCCAGTAACCAACCAAGGCCGTCTCTCCTGGCCTACAATACTTTCCACGCTCTCGACCAACGGAATCCAAAGTCTCATGGTAGAAGGCGGCGCACAAATCATAAACGACCTCCTCTCCGTCGAAAACAACCGCCTAATCTCTTCCGTCATCGTCACCATTGCTCCGACGTGGCTCGGCCAGGGAGGCGTCGTTGTTTCCCCGCCACAAACTACCGATGCCTCCGGTGGACTGGTGCCTGCTGTTAGACTTGCTGCGCCCAAATGGGTGCCGTTTGGAGAAGACGTTGTGTTATGTGGGCGGATCGAATAGGTTTCCGGGGGTCAAATGGGTTTGTGTCACATTCTGGGATTATGATGTGATTGGTAGGGTTGGACCCTTGGATATTGTAGTAACACAGTGATAATTGGCTTATCAGTTTGCTGATGAATTCGACGTCGATGGAGAATGTCTCCGAAGCTCAAGTTGCCCTCCAGTCTAGTCAATCAAGAATGTAAATTAGTACCATAATGTTTTACTTAATATCTATACTCATTATCTGCACCATCTTTTTTCTCCGCCCCTTCCTCTCTCTATCTTTCAACCGTCGTCTTCCTCCATCTCCACCTCATGAACTTCTTATATTGGGTCATAAAATCCCCTCACGGGATACAGCAAACTGGTACTTGACCTGGTCACGTGTCTTGAAGAGCGATGTGATATCCGTTCGGTCTCTAGGGACCAACATTGTAGTTCTCAACAGCGCCCAAGCTGCTCGTGACTTACTTGATTCCCGTGGCGCAATCTACAGTGACCGACCTCGTTTCGTCCTGTTTGAAATGTAAGTACTCATATCCAGCCTCAACACACACCAACTAACTCTCCAAGAATGGGCTGGAAAAACACCCTAACCTTCCTCCCCGCCGGACCCCGCTGGCTCCATCACCGACGTACTCTTCAACCCGCATTCATGCCAAGGAATATCCCCAAGTACCATCCCCTCCAACTTCGTCAAGCCCACCTATGTGCCCTTGCAATCTCCACATCCCCATCAACCTGGCGAGAAAACCTCCGGCTCTTCGCCGTCTCCATTGCTCTTGCCGTGTCCTATGGAACCCCCCTTCATCCATCCATACCACCTCCACCTGATTCCCCAGACTACATGGAAATCGCCGGGGACGCAATCTATGTCACGGGACATGCGGGAGTCCCCGGAGGTACTATAGTTGACGTGTTTCCTGCGGCAAGATATTTACCTTCTTTCCTTTTACAAGACCCACTTGTCTCTTTTGCCAGGAAATATGGAAGGGCTATCACAAGACTACATGATACACCCTTTCTCCAAGCCCAACAGGATCTTCAAAACGGATCTCCTAAAAGCTCATTAGCACACGATCTTCTCCGAGCTCTTCCTACTCCTGACTCCGCTTGGACAGCTTCCGACGTGAAAGGTGCCGCTGGTGCTGCTTTCATTGCTGGTGCTGACACAGTAAGTTACACCATCAACAATGTACACAGATCCCATACTTACATTCTAGACATTTGCAACCCTCGTCGTCTTTATGCTTTGCATGCTTAATAACCCTGCCATCCAATCAGCCGCCCAGACCGAAATAGACAACCACCTTGATCAAGCTCGTCTCCCTACTTTCCAAGACAAGCCATCTCTACCTCTTGTTGAAGCTATTGTCCAGGAGGTTTACCGGTAAACTTACTTTCTACACCCGACTTGCTGATAATCTCTAACAAAATTTTCGTAGTTACTCACCCCTTGCGCCTCTAGGCATTCCGCATAAAACCACCAAAGATGACGTATACAAGGACATGTTCATCCCCAAAGGTAAGTATGACGTTCAGAATCTTGTCACACAAACTAACCCTAGCCAGGATCACACGTCTTCTTCAACGCACATGCTATAACACATGATCCCGATGTCTACAAGTCACCAGAAGTTTATGACCCTACTCGGTATTCCCGAGGAGAACCATTCCCCGTCGGTCAGTTTGGATTTGGACGTCGTGTTTGTGTAGGACGATATCTTGCACATGACAGTGTATGGATCATGGTAGCTACGATGCTTGCATGTTTCAGCATACAAAAACCCCGAGACCACAACGGGAAAGAAATCGAACAGAATGTAGAGTGGAGTAATGGTGGTACATGGTATGTTATACTGATGATTACTGATATCTTGGTCTCATGTCTCCGTACAAAAAAGATTGAACATGACATCGTGGGTCCCGCCCATCGTCGTCATGGAAGAAGATTTGACCCGTCTCTCCCCCTTGATATATGCTATTCTTCAATGTCACCGAGAGAACAAAACTACTAACCTTTTCTCTACCTCCGTACCTCGTACATATATAGTCACCCCGAGCATTTTGATTGTGCCATTACTGTGCGATCATCGCAAGCTTCCGCACTCTTGACGAATATGCAGAACCAGAAAAATCATCAATCGAACAGCACCTGAAAAGTCACAAGATTGAGGCTCAAAAGAAAAACCAACTGCGTTGCTGTCGCGGTGATTTTTGTTTGGGTTCCTTATCTTCTGTCTTCGGCGGCCAGTCCTTTTCAGGCGATGCTGATATTCCCGAGACACACAAAGGCGTTTTTGCGCCTTTGATGGCTGGTCTTGGTATTGGCATCGGCGTAGCCTTTCTCGTATTTGGCTCCTTGGGAACACGAGCTCTCCTCAGAGGACATATCGACACCAATTTCAGTTTGCTAGGGCTGACAGGCGGTAGCTGGATTTCTTCTTCCTCCTCTTCGTCATCGCTCCTCGGCAGGGCATATAACAAAGACGGCCGTAGTGGGACGTGAGTCCCGTCGAGATGCAACATGGCCGATGTGCTGGCACTTGATTCATCTAGCTCTGGAACATCACTGCAATATGTTGGTTGAATCGATGAACATCCTGGGAGATAGGCAATCCCCTCGCCAACACGATTTAAAGCGTTGCGCTTGTCGTCCTCGGTCCAATCGTATCCCTCCACGATTTCTCGGAGACTCAACATTGCTTCGCCATCGTCACTGACAGGTTTTGTCCAGATAGACTCTTTCCCGCCGATGCGTATCGAAAGTTTGGCAACTGTTTCAAGTCTGGTACTCATATTGACACCGTTGACTGGTTCGCTATTAGATTGCTCTGGAAACCCAGTGTGATTGTAACTGAGATGTACCTGGAGATATTCACGCGTAAGGTTTCCAAGGAACATTTCAACGTTGTTGAAGAAGTCTTCCGTGGTGTTGCATCCTCTCATTGAACGGCTAGCAGGTTGATAGTCGGGTCGGGGGCGACAGATCACTTTTACGAGATATAATACGCTCTGTCCAGAGGTTAAGGACCTATCTCATAGTTAGTAATGGGAAAGTTCAGAAAATTTATCTTACATACCGTTTAGGCGCGTGTTCCAGAATTTCCTGAATCCAAGTTCCCTCAGTTGAGACGAAGTTGACCTTCAAGTCGTACAAGCACCCATACCAGCCATCCTCTGTGAAAACCAGTTAGTTTTTGTCAAAGCAAATCAAAGACAGTCAGACCTACGTCCTTCATGGCGTCGTCGTTTTCCAATACACAACTGCTGATCTAATCGTTCTTCCATCAAAAAGGCTTCTGCACTGGTAGGGGCCGCCAGCTTGGCTGTAATCTCAACAGCAACCCATATCGCTACTGCCGAAGCCTCAGATATCATGTTTGCAGCAGGTGTAGCCTTGACCACAGGGACCAAAACTAGCGGACTCGGCCCGCCATGGCTACCACCCCGTGATCTCATAGACCCGGTGCTAAACGCGCTCTTGGCCCGTATAGGTAAATCCCAAGAGCCGTCCACAGACATATTCACCGATGGTTGGAGAACCGGACCTTCGATTTCGCGTAAGGGATGGGGGAGCTTAGGTGTCATAGATGGACGTGGAGTTGGAGACGCCCCAGTGAACTGTGGATGTATCGGGGCTGGTGTTTGAGCGGGTGTTGCCACTATATCATCTGTATATTCACTGCTGGCGTCACCAATAGAGCGTGCAATACCCGGCCTTGTGAGTGATAATAGATTTGGACCTGGAAATATATTCATTTTCAGGGGGCTTGAAGGTGCCGTCCGGAAGTTCATTGATTCATTGTCGCTGTCAAGACCATTGCCTAGCATACTGTTTCCATCAGTAGAGCGTTTCTTTCCAATATGGAGACGTGTGTCCAAGTCTAATGGAGGGAGTGTTCTGTTCTCCATGTTGGTTTAACGGTTAATGGGCTTCAGATAACTGTGATATGTGCTCTGATTGGAACTGCCTATGTCGTATTCGAATTTCTCGATTACAGCTACCACCAGGCCAATCGAAATATGGACAAGGTAGGTCCGGTAAAGAGGCGGTACGAACTATAGGTGTCGGAGGCTCAAGATGTAAGACTCCCCGTCGATTTTGTCGAGTTGGGGCCTTGGTATCTCCCCAGTCAAATGCCGGAAATGATCTCACCCCAGAGCTTTGTATTTCTGAAGAAGAGGTGTCACTGAAGAAACCAGCGAGATCACCTAGGAACTCTACGATGACTGATGACCCTGAACTTCTTGTGCTGACGCGGGTCGATAAACTGGAAGGTGCGGTAACAGCTGAATCCGTCCTTATATCGTGTCGTACCTGAGACCCAGAGGGATCAGAGACTGTCTCTGCTGCCGTAGATGAGACAGCTAGAGGAGAATGCGATGAAGTGACTGAGTTGTATGAGGGTGCCGGAGACAGTGGAAAGGGCAAACTAGCCGGGGTTGTCGGATAAGGAGGCAATGGTAGAACGTATGGTTGATATCGGTAACTCGAAGGTTCGTACGTAGGCACAGGGTCGAGAGTAGCTCGCCGAAGTATACGTGAGTTTCCCTGTCCCCGCGGGGTCCGAAGCCGGCGGGATCCGATAGTAAACGAACCACCCGAAGTTGTACTCTGCGGCACCGTGGCCTGGACAAAAGCGTATACCAGTACACCAAAGCCAGTAACAATAAGAAAGCAAACAATCGTGATATCAAAGGCGGAATTTGATGTGGGTTTGAAAAGAGCGAGCGGCATAGTGATAGAGCCTTTAGGAATATTAGGTTTTGAAGCAAAAGACATGCGTGTATATCAACAAGGATATCGGAGAGTCTACTGGGAAAGAGCAACATAGGTAGTGTAGAGTTTGGGGAGATGGCAGTTTAGAACGAACAACACAACAGAAGGTCCTCATTTGGGAAGTCACAGTAAATTTGTCACCATGTTAGACCAAGGTAATGTCAAAAAAGAAACACTCATAATTCGTAATCAACTGCACCGGGATTCTATCTACTCATGCTTTCCAATCGTACGGAGCAAATTCTCAGTCGTCGTTTCAAGCTCCTGTGCCGCCAACGGTAAAAAGTGAATCTAGACAACGAGTTAGTACAACACAAGACCACATAATGAACAAGACTTACCAACTCCTCAGACTGGTTTCCGGTGGGGTTCGACACTGTAGCCATACCACCGTACAAGGCTGAATCCTGTAAACTGTTCTCAATGTTTTGTGTCACTCTCCGCTCCCATACGCCATCCCAATTCCATTCTGCTGGGCCCTTAGCCTCGTCAGACTTAGTCTTGGTTTCTTCTGTATCATCTTCGCCTTCACTAGGCTCGTCAAAGCTTGGGAGTTCTTGTCCTCCCAGCATTTGTTCCTTACGGTATACCTGCCACGCCCTCCAAGCTCCAGGGTTAATAGCAACATCCAACGGCAAGGAGTCCAGAACCTCCTCGTCGTCAAAAGTACTCCGCACATAAGCCAATACATCATAAATCGGCACGGCCTCCCGGTCAGTTCTAGTGTATCCCGGTCTCTCGCCCGCCGGAGTCGGCAAATCAAAAGCCTCCAAAGGCGTCTCAAAGATACTTCCCGACCGGTTCCGACCATCCGTCGCAATACGCACAACATTCCGCGGTGGCGTATTCACTACAATCGTATGCTCAGTTCCCGCGCGCTTCCGAGTCCGTCTCTTCGCGAACCAGCCGGGAAATCCATGACGCAATGAGAACCCTCCAGATGGTAACTGTTCCTCTTCATGCGCCGAGACAGTCTCAGAATCCCCTGAGTATCCTGGGGTCGAGCAGACGAGCGGGTGAAAAACATCGGACTGGAAGCACACAATGGGCGGCTGGCGGGGGTAGGCGTCCGGGAAAGAAATGGTGAAACGGAGAATGGCAGAAGCAAAGGGACCTATTGGGGAGAGTTAATACATGCAAGGGACAATAATGAATCGGACACGACATACCTTTGCGAACGAACATGACACCCTGCCAAAGAGATGGGTCTCCGGGGGTTAGGGTAATAAAGATGCCATCCGGGCAAGCTTGCTTCAAACCGGTACTAATCGATACATGACGTCGTTAGCTCATTATCGACCATCAACCCAAATCAAGCCAACGAAACTAACAATTCAGCCATAAGATGCTGTTTCCGCATCGACGGCAAACTAGCCATCCGTAAAGTCGCCATTTTAAAAAGTCGTTAACAATATGTAGACAAAAATACCATAAAGCCGACCACCGATAAACCAGATTACTGAATTATACAGCCCGTTCAAAGCTCCGTGATCCATCTCACCCCTCTTGAACCCATGAACACATTGGGCGGTGAGCCAAAAGCAGTACCCATTTCCCTGTATTCTGCCATCCACTTTAACAGGCGTAGCGGGGTAATTTGGGTGTGTGTTTTGACGAGGAAAGCACATGCAAAGCGCCTAGCACCTGACGTAAACGTGCAGGAAGCAAGCGAGGAAGTTGTAGTTTAATTGTCGCAGGCATACAGGATGTACAGGCTATGGTATAAGTCATTTGCGTGAACCTTGTGATCATATGCCGTATTCGGACCATTGGCCGGTGCCGGAAGTGCTACTTGTAGATACAACATGCACATTAAAATATTCACAGATCAAGATTGATAACAAGTGGAAGGATGAAAAAAATAAGTTTCATAGCAGATTAGCGCATGCGGCGAGACAAAAATGTTGGTCGCCAGCTAGCTTAAAAATATCAAAAAAACAAACAAACGCTCGATGCACAACCCTAAAATCGGGACCCCATTTTCTACTTCCGCTCCAACATCTTTTCCATGCGATGCTTCTGGCCATCCCGGAGCTCCGCAACCTCCTCTCTAGTCGCATTGTAGGCACCGGTGACCTGGTTGAATGGGTTCTCCGGGCTCTTCTCGAACTCCTTGCGAATGCGCTCCTCCTTCTGGTTCTTGCGCAGACCACGACCTTCACCCGAGGCGTCCATCTCAGCCATTCTGCGCTCCATGAAAGCTCTAAGCGCCTTGGGGAAGCGACGCTCGGGGTGCAGCTCAACCTTGATTCCGCTGTTTTCATCGTTGGCGAGAGTGAGGGCGTCGAGGGCGTTATCGATACCAGAAGCGTCGAGAGTGGAAAGCTTCTTGGATGCTGGGGCATCCATGTTGTCGATCATGTCGAGGTTAAGACCACGAGAAGGACCGGCGGTCTTCTTCTGAGCGGTCTTGCTGTTCTTGGGCGCACTGCGGCTGGGGAGAGACGCCTCCTCGGCCTTCATGAGGGCATCGCGCTCGGCCTTCTTGCGGGCGGCTTCAGCCTTCTTGTCGGCTTCGGCCTTCCTATAGATGAGAGAAAATATCATCGATTAGTGCCAAGATCACCAGCTTTGTCGCCTGTAAAGACTCACTTCTTGTTGTTGTTCTTGGCGCCCTGCTCCCACTTGGCGGCTTCGGCACTCTCTTCCTCGGCGCGCTTCTTCGCATTCTTCGCATCGGCGGCAGCGGCCTTGCGGGCCTGGCCAGCTTCCTTCTTTCCACCCATGTATTTTCCGTGTTCTGAACGAGCCATTGTTAGACGAAAATTGTGTTTGGCTGATTGTGTGTGTAGGAGGTGGACATCAAAAATCGTCAATGAAAGTCGTGTGCGAAAACCAGCAATCGATTTGAGGAGTTCGTAAATGCAAAGCAAAATAATAAAACGGGGTTTGAAGAAAAGAGTGGGAGTTTGATTTACCTGAGGTTGAAGGTTTAAGTTTTAGAAGACGGGTCGTCGGTCTTCTTTATAGCTGGCAACGAGGTAGAGATGTCAGCGGCAAATCCTATACAGGAAGCTAGCACACAGCGCAGCGTAGTCACTGGAACAAAGTAAATCAACTTTAAAGACCAGATGGAAGATAGCGATAAAAACTTACTGTGAAAATGAATGACAGTTGGTACTTGACTGATGCAACAAACGTGAACAAGTGCGAAATACAGTTCCGACTAACAACTCGTCAGAGTCGTCACAAACCCTCAACCGATCTCCCGTGCACATGCGCCCCACTTTACACAACCTCTCTAAGCTTTGGTGGGGTGAGATACAGGACAACCTTGAAAGTGACCAATCATCGGGCTTAAATGGACGTTTTTCCCCAGTTTTATCCTTTTTGGGACTACCATGACGTGGGATCCATCATCGGTCATCATCGGCGAAGCTGTCAGTAGAAAATGGAAAGCGCAGCTCCTTCAACCCTTTTTGGAAACGTCGTGGATACACTCCGAGTGTCCGTATACTTGGACATGACAACTTTGCTCTTGAAAGAGAAATCACAAGGAAACGTTTCATGATCTTTAACGTAAACGGCGATGAATCATATGTATATATGTATGTATATGTATTTCCCGAAAAAGAAAACGGAATCTATGAAACAGTAACCGCCTCCCGCCCTGTTGACCATAAATTGACCCAGGGCGATCCCCGAACGCTGCCCTTCTAATAAGAGTACCAAACAGAAAACAGACAAAACAAACCAACAAATATCTAGAAAAGCACACCAAGTGATTGTTACAATATTATACACACATGTCCAGTTTAACTGACTCAGCTAACCCCACAGGCCCATAGCTACAGTCAGTCAGAACTAGAAAGAGATTACAGTGAATACTAAATTCACATACTAGTCTCCTCCTCAATAGGCATGTAGATTTCCAGCTGACGAAGAATCCGCTGGTACAGGAACAGCATCGTCCCGCTCTGCACAAAAGTCCACGTCGTCCGTGGGCCCACACCTCTGAACCATCCCGCAAGGCCCTCTACTCGATAAATGTCAAGCAGCCCCTTAAAGATAGACGATGATTGTAGCGTCAGGGCTCCTGGTTTAGGAATATGACCGGCCGGTGACGATGTAGCCATTCCGCGTGTCTGTTTAGCAGCAGCCGCTGTCGTATGTGGGTGAGCGGCGGCTGTGGTAGGTTCGACGATCTGGGTCTGCAGGCGCGTTTTTACAACATCGAGTGGTGTTGTGAGGAAGCCCGCCAGCGCACCAGCGCTACCACCTGTCATGATTTCGAATGGGGCACCAATATCACGACCGCCCTTATATTGCCGACTCCATGACATAAATTGTTCCCAGAACATGAACTGAAGTGCCGAGTAGGGCATATCACGATAGAGTGTCGCCTTGAACCCGTGGAAAAGAGCTGAGAATCCCTCCTTGCGGACAATTGTGCGGGCCGCGTCGAGTGTACCACGGTAGTTGTAACCGGAGCTGAAATGGGGGTTGTTGTAGCGCCCCTGTAGTTGCAGGCGAGTTTTCAACACTTCTGATGGCACGTAGACGATAGACGCAACGAAATCACCAATAAATCCTATCTTAATGTTAGCTTGTGACATTCAGTATATATTTCATGCATGCAGCACTTACCAGCTGTTAAATGAGACAAATGCGTCTGCATCCCATGATCAATTAATGTGCGCTTGCTCCATTCATATGACCCAAAGAACAAGACAGTTCCTGGGAATGATCCCATGAGAGCCGCTTGCCATCCACCGTACAGACCTCTCCGGATACCTTCCTGTCTCCATATCGTGTAGTAAGAATTACCCAAAGAGTTATATTTTGGTGGAAAGTTGGGATCGCCTTGTTGTCTGGTTTTGACCGTGTCAAGTGAATGCATCAACATATCACCCGTTGAGCCACCGAGACCACCCGCCAACATGGCCTATCCAGTCGCAAACGACACGTTAGCATCCATTATACCTCGTGATCCATATTCTGCTATCGCGGTCTGAGACAAAAGACCTACATGTATATATGGAGACCTTGGCTCATCATCTTCATATTTCTTTTGTTCTAGCCGTGAAGAATTGGCATTCTTTTCTGGTGGGCCACCCGCCATCGGCGCTCAAAATCCACAAGCCTGCGGAAGAACCAAACGAAGCCACCGTCAAAAGCACGGCGCAGACAGTCAGGCACGAAATGTCCCGTCCTACTAGCAATCTAGTAGGAAACTCCAAAACCTATATCCGCGTCTCAAAGAAAAGCCCAACCGTCGGATCGAAGAACAAGAGCCGTCGTTTTCTTGGTCGAATCAAGTCGTCGTGGTTATATTGGATATACGGTGTAATGCTCGGGAATCGGTCGGCCGGTATTGTGTCGAAGGAACACCGGTAACTACTAATCGAGGCCAGAAAGGAGGGACGGGTTTTTCGGGTCCGTCAAGTCAAGCAGGAATCTTCAAGCGGCGAAGGGTAAGGACTTTAATATGCTTGTAAAAAGCTTATCAGCTAAGCGGCTCAAAACAAATCACCCCAATCAGGACTAAAAACAAAAGGGAAAAGAAAAAGAATCCCAAAAAAGAAGCCGAAAAATGAACAACGCTTTTAGCGGGATAATTCGGTGTTATATCTGCGCCAAAGCCGGTACAAAAAAAGAAGCAACTAACCACGGCCAATATAAAAAAACAAGGTGCGTATGTACACTCGCAAAAATCAGCCAGTAAATCACAGTCCAGACGAAGCACTGGATTTCACGTGTTGGTAGATATTCTCAGACAATGGCGTTTTGGGTTTCTTTGGCTGGGCCGTCGCCGTCATGGACAAGGAAGACGCACGAGTCAACACCGTAATTCCACAATTTTTTTCTCGATCCGCAAAGCCAAAAATTGCAAGCCGGCAACAATTGATAAACCCTGTATATTAGTCATGCTAGGGTTATAGCCGACCGGCGAGGTGAGTTCGATGTAGAAAGTCAGAATTCACGGTTCCGTACGGAGGTGTATAGATGTAAATTGTGCTTAACTACTGTCTGTCATTGGGTCTGATGCGGCCGATCCGATTTGGTGGCCAAATGATGAACTCGGCGGTTCCCTCTATCAGACGGTTGGAAATGGGACCATAAGTGTTACTATCGAGCGAGTTATGCTCATTATCACCCTCCACCCAAACATGTCCCTTTGGTACCTGCGTGAACGGGAACGCATACGGTTCACGAGTAATCACCACGTCGGACTCGACGCCTATAATGCGCTTTACTGCAATCTTATTGGGGTTGGTTGGCGATCTATTTGCTGTTAGCTGAATATGTCCAGCTTGCGTGACAAAGGGACACACCTGAAAATCACAATTGCGCCCTTCTCTAGACGTCGCGAGACATTGAATTTCCAGTTGATCACCGTGTCGGAGATCAGTGTACTGTCTTTGTTTGGGTTGAACATGGGATACATGGATGGTCCTGTAATCTTGGTGATGGATGCCACGTGAGTCTGGAAGCATGCGATGACGGGAATCCAGCCGAGTGTCCATAATGATAATGATATGGGGTGGAGAACGCGCCGCGCCCAGGCATAACCGGATGATGCCATGACAAGTTAGAAACGTAGTGCGATTATGGCATGGATCTTATCGGCGTAGATGTCGAATAGGTTACTTGCATGAGTCCACATGTATAAGTGATCAATGTGGAAGCACGGTAGGACAAAATACCAAGTTCGGGTAAGCTATCGATAGACGACAACCCTTGTGCGTATATACCAACCCTTGTCTATGACACAATGGTGGGGCACATTGTTGTTACATCAAATACATCACATCAAAGACATAAAATTCGAACAGATGGAAGAAAACAGACAACATTAGCTTTTTGGAGACACGAAGCCCGCTTACATGTCGGGAAGATCATCGCTGTCACTGACACTCTCATCACCGCTAACCTCAGCGTTCTCACGCTCACGCTTCTCCATGAGAGCCTGGAGCTCGGCATCATCAGACTCAGTGACAGCCTTAGGCTCCATCTTGACTACCAGGGAACCACCAGCCTCCTCAATCTTCTTCCGCACATCAACAATGGCCTCCTCCAGACGAGTGATACCGGCCTGCTTATCCAAGCAAGTGCTGGTAAGGACGTACAGAGGAGGGGAAACAAGCTTAACCTTGACCTGGGTCTCCTCAGTGTTGCGCGCCTCGGCAGTGCGAAGAGCATCCTTGACGGCATCAATACCCTCGTAACCGAAGCAAGTAACCTCGATATCAGCACGGATCTTGGTGGGCGCAGGAGTCAGACGCTTGCCGATGTAAGACTTCAGCTCCTCAGCGACGACAGCGTTGTTGAAGGTGACCTCGTTCCAAACCTCGGGGTTGCTGTGGTATGATTATTAGAAAAGAAGTCCTTAATAGAGCACTATATATCGGCAAATGAACATACGTAATGGAAATCTTGAAGGCGTCAATAGCGTGGCCGTACTTGCGGTTGAGGGGCCAGGCGATGGTCTCGTACAGCTCGAGAATGGGGACGTTAGTCTTCTCGGCGACGTGGCGCATGATGGAGTGAACCATCTTGCCCTTGTTGTAGCGCTCCTCGCACTTGACGATATCCTCGGGGGAAACACGACGCTTGGACAGATCAATGTAACCTGTCATTAGGGGCATTCGTTAGTATCGGCATCGACAATCGTTATGAGACAGACATAAGCGCCATACCCTTGTCCTGGTCTACTCTGAGAACAACGACGACCTCGTTGCGGCCAACGCGAATAAGCTTCTGAATACTTCTGATACGCCGTCTGGAGAGCTCGGAAAGAAGAATCATGCCGTCAATGTTATCATACTCCAGAAGCTTCACATAAGCACCCATCTCGGCGATCTGCTTGACGTTGACCATGACGAAGCTATCCACCTCGGGACTAGAAAACGACAATAGTCAGTATATGATAGTCGATTGGTATATTTGAATGTGCTGTAGGGACTCGAATGGCGGTCGGAATTATCATTCCGGATTGATATGGTTAACGGCGGCGTTATATTGATGGTATGGCGGCGACATTGGTGTTGACTGATCGTGTCGGGATGCATGAGTTGCCCAAGACATATGCGGCAATGGGAACATGCCGATCTACAGTCCCCCCACCCCCCGGCACGGGCCGCACCAACACCAATCCACTCCGTCTCCCCATCCGGACCACCGGCGAAATATCCGCCCCACCACAATTTTCGGAACGGCCGTGTGTGTGTGTGTGTGTGAATTGTAAAGGGTGTACATACTACTTCTCCTCGTAGAAGCGGCACTGCGTTAAAGACATGATGGGCGAGTACTCTGGCTGTAACTTGGTATAAGTCGAATAGAGAACAGGAAAAAAAAGTCGAGACACGCAAAAAAGGCGACTCCAACGACACGAGACAAGGCTGCAGTTGAGATAACAAGAAAAAGGATCACAGAAAATGTGTGTCCAGGTGACGGCGATGTCTTGAGTGGGGTGAAAGAAGGGTGCGATTTCAAAATTCGAGGGATTCCCAGCAAAGAAGGGTTCGGGTGGACAAGGGGAAAAAAGAGTCACAGTTTTGGCACAACTTAGAAGCCATTTTTGCAGGAGCCTTTAGCCTTAGTGGGGTTTTCTGCCAGCTCCCCTGCCGAAATCTGCATTTGTAAAGATCTACCAGAATAGACAACTACGCCGGCAAGCGTTTCTGGTAGCACAAATCAATTCTCCAGTGGGCTATCGGTTTTTTGGGCGTGGACATTGGCAAAGATGACGCATCTTCCGGGTTCTTTTTCGAAGTCCAACACTTGTTAGGGTTAATTGGTGGTTTGTGTGACGCCACAAATCAAGTGTGGCGTTGAGATCGGGGACGCGCCCCATTTCCGGGGCGGATTTCCAGATTGGGAATCAGGGGACTAGGGTATTGGGCCAGAAAGTTTGGGAAGCTTTGTAGTGAAGAGGCGGCCGTTCGCCATGATTGAAATCGCAGTGCGACGCAATCGTTGACATCTAGATAGTTCTTCGCATAACCGTTTACCATGGCGACTCGTAAGTATCTCCATCCACTGCCGATTCGGCGATATCTCCATTGGCGACTAAGGCCCCATTACTAACCCGTTTCGCGTCTCCAAAGTAACACAATTCGAGCTCAACTCGCCGCCAACCGACGCCATCTCGTCGCTCGCCTTTGCGCCCAAGACGCCCTCGCGTCTGGTAGTCTCCTCATGGGATCGCCACGTCTATGTTTACGATGTTGAAGCTGGGGATGCCGGAAATGGGACGCGCGGGAAGTTGCTGCGCAAGTTTGAGCATCGGGCGCCTGTGTTGTGGGTGTGCTTTGGAAAGGACGATGACGAGGCATTCAGTGCCGGGTTGGATCACCGTGTTATGAGGTGAGTTTAGGTGGTGAACGGAAGGCGCATGTGAGTGGGTGGCTAATGCGCTTTTATAGATTAAACTTGACGAGTGGTGAGCAGACTGTTCTTAGCACACACAGTGCGGCAGTACGTGCCGTCGCGTACTCTCCCGATTCATGTAAGTAGTCACCAGCCATCCGCGACCACATGGCGACTAACATCCCCAGCTATCCTTGTTTCCGCCTCATGGGACCAGACCCTCCACTTCCACGACCTCTCAAACCCCTCTCTCAAGCCTATCTCGGTTTCTCTCCCAGGAAAGCCACACGCTTTATCCGTCAGTCGCACCAAGGTAGTCGTTGCCATGACATCGCGCCTCGTCAACATCTACGATCTCACCACCATAACCGAAACCTTCGCCAGCAACGACACCTCCCCAATCATTGTCCCCTGGCAACAACGCGAATCCTCGCTCAAGTTCCTCACGCGCGCCGTCGCCTGCATGCCCAACGATGCCGGCTACGCAACTTCGTCCATTGAAGGCCGTGTATCAGTCGAATGGTTCGATGACTCCGCGGAATCACAGGCCCGTAAATACGCCTTCAAGTGCCATCGCCAACCAGCTCCGGAGTCGGAAGGCGGCGGTGATATTGTCTATCCCGTCAACTCTCTTGCTTTCCATCCCATTTACGGCACTTTTGCTTCTGCTGGTGGTGATGGAAATGTTGCTCTTTGGGATGCTGAGGCTAAGCGGAGGATGAAGCAATATCCCAAGTTTGTCAACAGTGTCGCAGCCGTGGGTTTCTCGTGTGATGGGCGCTACATGGCTGCTGGTACGTGTCCAGGATTCTCGGATGGACAGGAAGATTATGATGCTGCTGGTTTAGTAGGCATCACTATCAAGGAACTTAGTGAGACAGAGGCCAAGGGTAAAGGCACCAAGAAGGACGAGGCGTAAAACGTCTAGAGAACATGGCGCAGGCATTGTTATGATAGACGATCAGACACATCTTAATAAAGGTAATTATGACACCGAGTTAGAACAAACATTATAATTCAGAGAAAAAACATTTATATTTTGAAGGTAGCCCGCTGTGTAGGCAAACGACAAACATTAGTCATGGTATCATAGAAAACAAGCAGTAAAAACAAAAACAGAACAAATCCCCTCCCATTTTACATTGGCGGTGGCCCATTTGCTTGTTGCCCGTTGAAGAAGAAGTTATCAAAAATATTCAACTGGGTCGGGCCATCCGTATAGTCGTGCGCCACCGGCTCCCAGGACATGCTAAATCCAAGGTCACCCGTCGGCTGTCCATTCATACCAAGCGGCTCCATTATCGTCGCTGGCTGCAGACCCTGCAGGAAATCCAATTGCTGCAGGTCGCCAAAGTCAATACCAAACTGCGGCTGTCCGGATGGGCCCATCGGCGCTTGTGGTTGAACTACTGGCGCACCGGAGATAAAGTTGGCTGGCCCCGGAGGAACCATGGTCGTCGGGGGAAAGACTGAAGTAGTGGTTGGATCTTGCGGTGGCATCTCACCAGTGGGACTAGCAATTGGTGGACCCATTAAATGCCTGACATCACTCTCAATCTTAACGGGGCGACAAAATGGCGGTGAGATTCCACCACCAGCAGAAGCCCCCGGCGACGAAAGAGCATCCGACATGTTCACACCATCAAGGCCGTTAAAAGAACCCGAAGATGTCTGGACGTGTATTGCTGATACCGGAGGTGGAATGTCGTCGCCCGTAGAGTGCCAATCTCTAGTTGGCCGGCTCCTTCGCATCCGCTTAAGAGCTGGGTTTCCAAATCCACCTTGAGAATTTACCATTTTGATAGTAGCCTTGGCAGTGCGGGCAAAGGCATCACGGCAAGTTTCCGCTGGTGGACACTTATCCATGAGATCCGTAAAGACGGACTTCGCAGCCAGGATAGTAAAGTCAACCTCATCCATGCTTAATCTTGTACGAACTACTGGCGAGTGCCATATGGCGTAAAGGTATGCAATGCCAGCCATAAACAAATGATGAGTTGTCAAATATGTGTAACTGACAAGGCTGTCTAAATGAAGTTGACGGTAAATGCGTAAAATCTTCTGACCAGCCTCAGCAACCTTAAGGTAGATGCGATCCTCATCCTCAGCAAGTTCTTCGTGGTGCGCAGTTGGACTGTCGACTTCGCGGGACGAGTTGTATTCACTCTCAAACAAAGCCGGGACACTGAGACTCTGTCTGTAAAGCAGAACAATGGCCTGCCAGTAATTAAGTTCAAGGAACTCAGTGCAGAATGCCACACCGGTCTTATCTTGAGTTGGCGCTGCCGTGCGCCACTCAAATAACCGCCGGTCAATATCAATTCTCCAATTACGGAAGGAGTCAAACCGGGCAAGATATGGGCTCTGCAGCTGTCCGCGCACCTCGGCCATGTGGAGACGATCATGGGTACTGCGGGCCTGCTGGAACTGTAGTACTTGCATAATCTCCGACTGCAGCAATCTGAGCTTCAGGTAGTGAATCGAAACATGCTTGTAGCTGGGGGCGGGGGAATCTGGCGGCTGCATAATGCCGGTAGGCGTAATGTACCGATCGTCGTGCTGCGAGGGAAACGGTGTTGTTATGACCAGATCACTGACACCAAACGGCCGGCCTACACAGGTGCTCACAAGGCGATCGAGGGAATACGTGCACCACCACAACCGCCGACGCAGGTCACGGGTGTATAATCTGCGCCCACGTTCCCTCATCTTAGCCTCTTCCATGGGCGAAGTCTGGTCAGGATTGACGGTTGGGGGCGTATCGATGTCTGAGGGATCTTCCGAGTGCAGGCCTAAATCTACGGCGAGCCGCATGGCCACTCCAACAATATACCTGCGTGACACGGTGAATGATTAGCATGTTTTCTTGACGGAAATATAGATATGACAACGGCTACGTACCACAAACCTGGTGGGACTGGTCGTAATAATGCAAAACTGGCTAACAGTAACACGGCCTGTAGTACATCCAGCCCGCCTGAGCTATTACCCAGGCAGCTTTCCAAATGAACAATTGCACTGGCATAGTATTCTTCAGGTTGTGCCTGATCTCCAGATCCGTCCTGAACACCAGAATTGGTTATTGAAGAGCCATTCTGGGCACGCACTGGTTCGCCCACAATGACTCCACAGCCGATGGCAAATACCATGTTCAGTAGGTATAACTCTCGAGAATTGCGAATAGGCTCTGAAGTATAGGCATTCTCAAACGTCTTGAAAAAGTCGACTCGATGAAGAATGGGAATCTGTGGATTGGCATGGTCAAAGTAAAGATTGACCAAGTGTAGGGCAACTTGGCGACTTGGGAATGGCGCAGGCCGAATTGTTGGCTTTGTATGTAACCCAAAGAAGGAATCCCGCATTGATGCGCTCGGGGGGCCGATTTTCGAAGCAGCATCTTCGGCATAAGCTACCCTAGACCCACCAGGGCCAGATTGGGGAACTGATTTATCCGCATTTCCGGTCCCTTTTTGAGAATCCGACACGGAATGTTGCACGGCAGCTAGAACCAGTCTCGCAAAAGAAACTCCCGATGTGGCGGCCAGCGACTTAGGCTTTGACGCACTGAGAATTGTAGGCATACCACCAGACGACGACTGGCGCACGTGGTGACTTGAACCACTGGTTCCAATTGTTTGTGGCGCAACGTTTTGAATGGATCGATGGTCGGTTTCGTCTACGACAGCTGAACGCAGATTTGGATGCTGCATGTCAGTCCGGGAACAAGACCGCAAGTCCCCAGCCGATGGAAACTCGATATTGTTTTCTGTTAAGAGGCGCTCGAGTTCTTCGACTCTGTTCTCGAGGTAATAGATGTAGCTATGGGTGGGTAGTAAGACATTCGGTTAGCATTCTCCCTCTGTGTCACGCGATACCCGCCGCCCTGTACCACCGGCGCTGTCCCGAGACAACAGCCATGGTTCCGCATTGAAAGCCGGGACTTGAGCCGGGAAACATTGGGAATTCAACATACCTCCGCGGAATCTCTTTCTTGGTGATTGGGTCATATCCGACACAACCAACCCCCGCTTTCTCACAGCTGGTACAACTAGGCAGCTTCTGATCACAGCGGTTCTTCCTCATGCGACACCTGTTGCATGCGCTGACATTGCGAAAATTGCTGCTCTGGCCGGTCTTGCTAGCCAAACTGGCGGAATCGGCAGTGTCGGTGTCGGCGCTGGGGCCCCCGGCGGGCGGAGAGTCGAGCTGGATGGGGGTGCTTGGACGCGCACGTTTGGCGGGGTTGGAGGGGCCGGACGCGGGGCCGATCGAGGGCTCACGCTTGGCGGGTGGTGATGGCATTGTAGGCTATGCACTGATAGGCGATATGGGCGTCGGAAGGCTGGTTGTAGGCGATATAGAGGCTAATTGGTAACGCCGTTATAACGGGCAGAAAGGACCTGCGAATGCTACCGAGGCTCACGCAGGTACCGATAGCCGGTTGACGGCCAATGTGGGATCGATAAGAACTTGACTTTGATGAAGTTATGTAAATAAATTGAAGCCGTCCAGCGAGCCAATCTAGGCTCGTCCCATGGAACCGGTGTCCAAAAAGCAAGGAAGCTGTCGAGGATGTCACAAGTTCAATCAGATAAAAAAAGTAGGAGAAAAATTGAATCAAGAGACAAGAAAAGAAGCTTCTACGAATGGAAAAATGAAAGAGCAAGTCGCAATTGCTGCATTCGAAGATTCTCTTTACGACTTTTGCAGATTTCAATAGCTCACATGCTTATTCCCCTGCTCTTCCTTCCTTGCGAATCCAAAGCATTTTTGCCCATCAAAATTGGACCTTCCTGCAGTGAGGAGCCGGGTAGACAGAAGCTCCCTGGCTGACCTGGATCCTTCCCTATATGATCCTCGCTACCTAGAGTCCTCCGGACGTCCGTTGTACAGACGAGCCGGAGACCACAATTTTGGAGCATTCACGTGTATTGTGAGTAGCCAACCGATGATTTTGTGTATTCAAGCAATCATGAGCGATTGAAACATTATCAGCGCTGAACATTGTTATGGTCACGACAGGAAGATAATGCACCAAGCCCTAATCGGGCGTCTCTATTAGTGCTGGGGTTTTCAGCTGGTAAGCGGGGCAGATACGACGTCACTAGTTTATCGTGGGGCTGGTTTATCTGCCATTGGTAACTAGAACAATTAGTATGCTGGCTATTTTGTTCGTAGGGCATCGGGATGGATCAGGTCAATGACATCGTAGACTTTGTCGTGCAGAACCGACACATGTCTTTCCTTGTCGTTCTTAGTATCTCGATCAAAAGTTACCTTGTCAACCACAAACTGGCCATTGACATCGCACTGTTTTGTCAGCCCCTGTCAATCTTTTGTTCCACTGACAGCTTACGGCCATTGCGCTTGGCTTGATTTAGGTATACTTAGAAGGTGTGGGTAGCAATTGCCACTATGAGGAGACATGGAAATGACATTAAACGGTATTACGAATGGAAATACTGACAACCTTAATGAATCTCACGATGTAAGTTGAAATATGGCAACAATTACAACTGTTACTACAAACAGTAGAGCGGTAAAGAACAAAACCTTTCCAGCTCCAAAAAATAGTCTATACAAAATCACAACCCCAGAACCAAAACAATATCCAAAGAAAACCCCGAAACGTACCAAGACGTTTATATATATGTCACAAACCGGATAAAAAGCAACCCAAACAAAACATGGTAAAGACCGAAAAGAAAGGCATAAAAGTCGTAAAGGTGTTTGAAGAGATGTCCTTACACAGGCTCTTCGTTAAGGGCGCCAGAAGCAACCAACTGGTCAACGTCCATCCGCCCCCGTGGCTCTTCAAGCTGCATGGCGACGCCTGCGCCGACAAGGGTCACGGCGCCGGCAACCCACCAAGCCAAGCCACCGTATCCAGTACGGAGACCGAGGGAGTAAAGAAGACCCGAGACAGTAGGGCCAAGGGCACGGCAAAGACTAGCTGTTGAGGCAGCAAAGCCGTTGACAGTACCGAGAGTCTCTGTGGATGACGCCGAGTTGGTCAGGAGAATAGCATTGCTCGGGTAGGCAAGAGTAGCGAAGGTGCACTTCCACATAAGAAGGAACCCAACAGCAATCATGCGCACTGATACGGGCAAAAGGACAACGTATGGCGTGACAAAGTAGAGAACAAAGTAGGAGAGGGCCAACATCTGGTATAGGCGACGATGTGTGACCTTTGTGCAGACAGCAGGAAAGATGAAGAAGTTGGAGATGAGAGAGTACATGCCCTGAGCCGCCAGGATAACGCCAATCACTTTAGTTTCAAGTCCAAAGCCGCCAACAAACTTGAAGGGGAGGTGGATATCGGCGTTATCAGATGGCTTGGTACTGAGGAATACGGGGAAAAGCTGGTCGAAAGTCATGGTGTGGCTAATAAGAGTGTTAATGATTGGTTGATATACGAACAAAAGGGGTGTAACTTACAAGGCCAGAATGCCATATGACACAATGTTAAGAACGACCTGTCGGTTGAAGATCTTGGCTTGTTCGGGAACCTCTTTAGTTTGTGGTTTCGGGCCGTCAAATATGGTATCGTAACGAGGCTCAGACTCCAGATCGCTAATCAATGGTTGTTCCTCGCTACTGACAGAGCTAGCGTCCTCCGAATCGCTAGTCATGGGTGACGACTGATCGTAGTGTCCATACACAAACTCAGACGACGGGACCTTATCCGAGTGGGTCTGAGTTGGGTGCTGGATGTACGCCAAAAGTTTGTCACCAACTTCAAGACCAACATCACGGTCATACTTCTTTCTCGGGTGTGTTTCTTCCAAAAAGAGATAGCCTACAATGAGACCACAGAAGACTGCGAAAGCGCTAAAGAGGTTGGGCAGGAGGTAGGGGTAGCGTTCAAAGATGGTACCCGGGGGGAAGATGTTGGGGTAGCTTATGCATGGGCGGGCCATAAGACCACCTATGACAGGGCCAATGATGGAGCCAATGCACCAAACGACAGGCATGACGGTGTAGGCGCGTGCTTGAAGTACCAGTTAGTTGAGTGCTTACAAATGGAATGATTCACATGACGTCAGGTACTTACATTGCTGAGATTTGACTGTGATAAGCTCGGCGACGGTAGTCTGGAGAACCCCTATGTTTCCATTCAAAAGGCCGCCAAGCACACGGGCAAACATGGCGACTGGAAGACTGGGTGCGAACCCGAACACGAGGGCACTAAGACCAGTACCAGCCATACCACATAACAGAATAGGCTTCCGTCCATAAACATCACTGAGGCGACCCCAAAAGACTCCGGACAGGAATTCGGCGAGTGTAAAAGATGAGGTGACCATGCCGGCGTAGATTGAAATCTTGTTTGGGTCATCTGTGATGTGAAAGTCCTCTACCATGTAGTAGATATACGGGAAGATTGACATGAATGCGATAGGCTCACAGATGCGGCACATAGCTATAACGAAGTGTTAGACTAGAGGTCTTACCAAAACACTGACAGACCTTGGATAGAGACATACCAAGAATGAACATTTGTTGAACTGGAAATCCGGGTTCTCCGGCGACTCCATAGTGTCCCCTAGGA
This sequence comes from Huntiella omanensis, assembly GCA_000833645.1. Classification (NCBI taxonomy): domain Eukaryota; kingdom Fungi; phylum Ascomycota; class Sordariomycetes; order Microascales; family Ceratocystidaceae; genus Huntiella; species Huntiella omanensis. The sequence goes on from JSUI01006439.1 coordinate 63,935, forward strand.
CGGGATCTCCGTTGACGGAAACGTGATGCGGAAAATGGCGACATAGTGGTGTATAACAGATAGTATTATAAGATGGAATAATTTGAGACACGGCGTGTATGTTGTTTAAAGGTGAGACAACTTGGAACAAAGCACTTTCTGATTTACAAAGGCCGATATTCCAAATGGTGGTGGGGTCAGTGGCTATATAGAGAAATGTGACCGATAGAAAAGGCAAGAGAGTTCAATATTCAGTCACCCTAAGAATGGAAGAAAAGGCAGATGCAAAGCAGGCAAAAGGGGAAGTAAATTCTGCAGTAAAGTGAAATGTAGAATGGTTGAATGCAGTACGAAGTGTTGTACCGTTTTCTTGACTGCGAACTAGAAGGGGAAAGTTTAACAAAGTGAGGTGAGGTAAGATTCGCAATCAAGGTTAGGATGGAGCTACAAGAGGACTTTATATAGTTCCAATCAGCGGGAAGGATAATAAAACAACAGGAACAGTAAGAAGGAATACTGTAGGGCACGCCAACATGAGAGCGTATATGTCCTAGTAATTCCTAGCTGTAAAATTGCTGTATTACCATGGCCGTGGAGTCTAGAGAATGTCTAGCGGGGATGAAGTGGGCGTGGCTCTCAATTTCCACCCCACAATGTCCCATTCATGGTGTGTCTTTAATATTCAATCCTGCGGGGGGTGTCCCCAAATAGCCCAAGATTTAACTTTTTTTTTGTTCGACACGGCGATCAATTAACAGTCAACAACCAACCCCAGAATCTAAAAAAACAAGGTAGGGGAAAGTTAAACAACAGCACACATCATTTTGTATTTCTATAGGATATGTGTGTGAACAAGTCAATGTACTTTGATACAAATGATATGTGTATACATACTATGTACAATTACACGAGTCTTCTCCCTTCCTAAAAGAGCGCTTTATACCATGTTTTTGTGCACAAAGATAGACGCTCCGTACACAGACAGACATATACATACATACATATGTATGTATATGCATATATATTTGCGTACGAAGACAAAAATCAGTGATGACTGTGTCAAGTTTGGGATATATGATCTGACACAATCAATGGGTAAGACAACGCTTCCCCTAAGCCAAAGACGGTGCCACAAAGTCAACGACTATATACAGTGGTTGCGTTAACCGAGCAAAAACAGAGTTGACGAGCTCTAGCATTATCGACCGCACGGAGGAACAGAAGAAGAAGTAATAATGACGATACACTGACCTATTTAGGTAGGGAGTCCGTAGGAACATCGTGGAGATGATGGTAGACTAGTCACCAAACAGACAGTGAACTTGACATCGTCTCAGAAAAGTTCATTCTGTTGTGCAGTTTGTAGGGATGGACCCGCCAATGAAAATAGGGGCGGCCAATGATTAACACACCCTCCCCGGCCTTAGATGCGACGCTACATTCTAAGGGAATGGTGGGCGTGAAAAAAGTGAGAGACCAAAATGTACGAAAAAGACCATTTTTATTGCTTTTGAAGCAAACAACTGGGGCCAGAATATGTGTATAGATGGACTCGTTGGCTCATATTAGTGAACATACATTGTAAATTAGGTTGAGGTATGTATGCATGTGAACATGTACATATGTATAGATGTACAGACGCAGACACATGTGTAGATGTATGTGTGCATATCATATATACAACATGTCTCTCGCTTCACCCAGGGGTTCAAAGGAGAAAAAAGTGGCATTTTTTGACCGGAAGTAGGAAGCCAACAATGAGGTCCTTCAACTCGCAAGCTATTACAAAGCCATGTACTTCCCCTGCTAGAGCTGCCCGAGCACCCGGTGAGGTAAAGTGTATGTCTAGACATACAGAGTATGTATGTACACATATGTGTGCACATACACGTATACGTATAGTGAAATCAGGGCAACGGAAAATACCAAAAAAACGAGCATCATATCCAGAACCGAACGACCACAATGAAAGGCCAACAGCCAAAGGCATTAGCTGTACTGAAAATATGCCAGCAAAGGAAGGAGAATCCAGTAAACCCCGTATTCACAAGAACAAGGTATTCCCTTGTCTTATGGACCCAAGGCGACGGCCAGTTAAGAGCGGATCCGTCCCTTCTAGCACCCTTCTTCCCCGTTCGTTTGTTTGCTGGCCCTTCTCATGACAAGCTTATGGGTAGATTATGTATGCGCATACATATCCATCTCTGTATGCCGCCGTCCTCGACAGACACTAGTAACCACGTCTCTGGATGAGCGAGCTATGACAGAATCACCATTCAGCTGCTAGCAACAGGGGTTTTCTCGGACGAAGCCTTGACCCAAGACAGTCCCCTTCATCCCCTCACATGCTCTCCATCCCATCGAACGATGACCAAGTGTAACAAACTAAACACTCCCTTATCCTCCAAATGACCCAAAGTTGCATCGTATTCTGGCTTGTCAAGTATGTAGGCAGGTATACGGCGGAAGGTACCTGTAGGAGCTTACTATGACGAAGCGGGGGTGCACGCTGACGTCAACGCGCTGAACAAGATGGCCATACGGAGTAGCAGTCTTGATGATGGTGGTGTCGATTGGGCACGAAAGACGTGGGGGGGTG